>JABUQX010115745.1:17500-19817 GCA_015478945.1 Trachelipus rathkii | reverse complement strand
ATATAATATAATATACATATATATATATTAGATATATATAATATATAATATATTATATATATATATATATAATATAAATATTATATTTCATATATATATTATATATATTATATAATATATATATAATAATATATATTAATAGTATATATATATATATATAAATATATATATATATATATATATATATATATATATATATATTATATATATATATATATATATATATATATATATATATATATTATATATATATATATATATATATATATATATATAATATATATATATATATATATATATATATAGTCACCGCTAAAAAAAATGATAGGTCCAAGAAAAATTTAAAAAAAAAAGGCAGAACAATAGGATTTATTTCAGTTTACATTTGAGACATTGTATTTATATTCGTCACTTAATATTTTGTCATTTGTCCCTTGGCTTTGATGACGATTTCCAACCTTTTAGGGATAGATTTTTCGGAAGTGAGGTCATGCAGCTCTGGTCCATACTTATCCAAAGGAGTTTTAGAGATTCGATGAGACGTGGTACAGATGAGGTGCCTGCTGTTGCTTGATATTGTTTCATGTATGACCAACAGTTTTTTATCGGATAAAAGTCAGGGCTGTTTCCTGCCTGTTTTGATATGTGACCATAATGGCAATATGGGGGCGAGTAACGTACGTCTTGACACGTTTGGCGGTATTGCAAGGAGCATTATCTTGCATAAAGAAACTCGTTTTATGAATGTTTACAAAGGGGAGAAAATGGTCCTCCAAAACCTTCAAATACCACTCACTATTCATTGTAATGTTCTTAGAAAGGTGGTGCGGGCCTCCTCTACCAGTTTTTCCACTGAAACAACCCCACACCATTGCCTGATCTGAATGCTTGACAGTCCTGTGTGTGTACTTGGAATGATACCTACTGATGAAATTTGAACGTCGTACGTGTTTGAGTGTCCCCCTGGCGCCCTGATGCACTTAAATGCGTTTTCACCAAAACACCTGACCTTCATCCAGTCTTCACTAGTTCATTGCCTATATTGCTTGGCGAATCGAACTCTCTTCTTCGCCATGAGTTATGTAAGAATGGATTTCAGAAGTTGTGGATGCGTCTTCATTAATTCAGCAGCTGTAATCGAAAGGTTCGTAAGCACCTCTCTTCACAGAAACATATCCGCATTTCGGGTAGTCAGTATTTTTCTCCCAGACCCAGGTTTTTTTTTGCAATTACGTTGAAAATCATTCTTCTAGCATCAGAAACAATGCGTCTTATGGTTGTTTCTCCTAGGCCGGAACGGTGCCTAATCTTTTTCATTGGAACACCTTCCCTCCTGAATGCAAGAATCAAGGCCTTCTCTACATCTGTTTAAACATTTTTAAATATGAACTTGGAGCAATAACACAGCACACAAAAAAACTATTCAAATGAGTGAAATTCAGGGCATACGTACTATAGACATCCACCGCTTAAAACCGTTCGGACAATACTGACCACGCTTAACGAGCGTTTTCATTTTGACATGTATCTATAACTCTGCCAGACGTGTGATTCTTCCGCTGCTTCCTATCATTGAAAAAGAGTCATGAAGTGACCATGTCACAATGGCTAATTTCAAATTGGACCGATCAATTTTTTTGGGTGACTGTATATATGCAGGAAATAAAATACATGAATAACCCACCCAGGCCTAACGCAAATCTCTTAGGTGAGCACAGACGTGAGTTTTAAAGAGAGGAAGATTAAATACAGTTTGGAAAAACCGAAGATGGCAAGGAGTTCCACAGAACAGAAGTGGCTGGAAAGAAGGAAGCACCACAACGAACGAGTCTGGGATTTTCAATGCTCACGCAAAATTCATGCGAGAACATGGCACCCCTTGTATTACGAGGGCGACGCCAATGGCAGGTGGAACGAGAGCGGCCAACTCCCCCTGAGCATCTACCGTTGTAGTAACCTACTAGAAAAGAGATAGTGCGCCAACGTCACGTCGCAGAGATAGAGAGTCAAGAGAGTTTGAAAGCAGGGCGACAGTTATTAGTCTCTTAGCATTTAGGACTCAACTCTATTCAATGAGAAGGGTTTTAGCCGGAGCTCCCCAGATGTGAGAAACAGTTAATGCAAACAAGTGAAATAAGGCCCTTATATAACTGGAGTAGCTGTGCAGAAGGAAAAAATTCCCGCAACCCGTTGTGATATGAGGTTTTCAAGACAATTTTTTTTTATGTCAGACCAAAGAATGGTTTATGGTTGTCAACAGGTGGAAACGTTAGAAGCGTCGAAGAAAAATAGGAAAAGTTAGGAGGTGCCTTTGAGA
>JABUQX010115745.1:0-10000 GCA_015478945.1 Trachelipus rathkii | reverse complement strand
ATAGTTCTCTCGAGCTTGCCTTTACAGTACCTATAGAAAAGGGATAAAGCACCAACATCGCGCCTCAAATATAAAGGGTCAAGTAGAAAGTACAGGACAGTTTATAGGTCTTTTGGCCTTTGACTCGACCCTATCCAAAAGCTGGATGAAACCAGAGCCCCGCCCCTCCCAGATATGAGAGTAGTACTCCACAAGTGCGGATGAGACCCTTGTAGGTGGAGTAACTGAGAAGAGGAAAAAGTCTCGCAGTCTAAATTGAACCCCCAGCTTCTTTGGGGGCGTCCTAGCAAACTCTTGTGCTGTGAGGTTTTCAAAATATTTTTTTGTTTTATGTTAAATCTAGCGGAGTTTGTTTATATTGTCAATATGAGGTATTTAGAGAGAAACCGTCAGAAAAAGATAGAAAGTTAAGTGTCTGAGAGAGATTTGTAGAAGTTGGATTTTTAAAGAATTCACCTTCACAAGCTTGAGACGACCCAACCCTGAAATTCTATCCAGATTCTGCGAGAATAGAATCGGAAAAAGACAAGACGAGAGGCAATTTAGCAAGAGGGAGCAGACTGATATGAGAGTTGAAGAATGAAGAAAGCCAAGTCATCGACATATCATGGATAGAGTTAGATGTGCAAGTGAGAGAAGATCACTGATGAAAAGCAGGAATAAAGTAGAGAGCAAACAGAACCCTGAGGTGAAACAACACCACATTGACAGAAAAGGCCAGTCGCCCCATCAACAATGGTCGAGCATTGAGCAGATTTGAAAGAAAAAGTTAGACATAAGTAAGCAAGAGAAGGAGGAAACCCAAAGGGAGAATTTGGAGAGCAGTGACGCGTGCCATACCCGGTCACTGTTGATATTTCGCGCCACCGTCAATAAGTCTTCCAGTTCCTATGGGCGGAAACCATAAATCCAGTAAATATAGGCAACGCCAGTAGATCTCGAGCACCGAAAGCCGTAAGGTAATCAGAAAGAAAGGAAAGAGATTCCGACGATCTAAGAGCAGAGTTGAAAAGCGTTTCAAAGATCTAAAGAATGTGGTGAGAATGATAGAAGATAGTTAGAAGTGAAACAGAGCAGCAATTACTTTTCTGGAATAGTTGGACATATGCGCAAGCCCAACACTGAGGGAAAGTACCAGTATTGAGGCATAGAGAATATAGTATTTGTGAACGAGGGGTGGGGGTCAGTCGAAAGCACACTCTCAAAACTTCACAAGAGTAAATTGCCATCCGGGCCACCCGCCTTCCTAACGTTCATATATCTCAGAACCCATGCACCTGATCAAATGAAATGATGACAGGTAAAGGCATAGGACAATCTGAGAGAGAAGGAGGAGAAAGAGAATGTACTTCTGCAAACTCGTCCAGGCTTAATTAGAGGAGGTACAAAATAGGAGGCCAAAGAGATGATTGGCCTTTTCAGTTGAAGTATTACAACAAAATCATCAGAGCGAATAAGAGGAGGAAAAAGAATGATTTTACAGAAAGTAAGTTAGCTAGAGATGTTTCTTTTGGCAAGAGTGCCGAGTAGATTTGTTGTCAGTAGAGGAACCATATGAGGTCAGCGCATTCAAGCTAATGAAGTCCCCGTTTCTGCTCGCCTGTTATATCCTGCAACGATTTCTCAGCTGAATGCAAAAACAAGAGTGATAAAAACGAGAAATTTTCCACAAATTCGATAGCATCGGTGTTCCCAGCCTGAATTGGGGCTGGTAACAAAGCACGATCGAACCAGCGGATTTTGGAGAAGAAAAGATTAGTCGAAGAAGGAATGAACCTGCTCATCCTTATTAACAATTACAGTCCCACTTTAGACTGGCAGAATTCCTGAAGTGTCTTTAAGAGCAAAAGCAGTCACTTCACTATAGCCGCAGCTAAATGCAATGCTCCCACCTGGCCCTGACGTAAGTGCCAGAAAACCCGTGGCATAGGATGAGATGTCGAGAGAAAGTATTAAAAAAAAGTGATATAAGGTTGTAGGTCAGATTTCACCGATAGGAGCGAAGTTGTGTATTATAGAGAGAAGGACTAGTGGTGAAACATAGGCCAAGTGTGTTCAAGAACTGGTTGGGACGCGGAATATGTGTAGGTTATTTAATCAGTTGCTTCAGATCGTTGAGAATATCGAATGATTCGGCTTCCCCCCAACTAAATTGAAGTACGACAGGAACCCACACCAGTTTCGTGTACATTGAAATCCCTAAATAGAGGACCTCAGTATTTGCATGAGAAGATATAACAGTCTCTGTGAGAAGTAGTAAAGGTAATCAAAAAGGCATGAAAATCTGTTCTGTTAGAAGAACAGTAGCAGAAGCAAGAATATTGTAGTAGAAAGAAGAAAGATTTTAAGCCAGCAGAAGACGAGCTAGAGATCTATATCTCTATAGACGTGTTATGGTGTGAATTGTGTTTATGATTTATATAAATACATCTCCACCCTCTACAAACGGATATTAAGTAAAAATAAAAGCCAGAGTTGATATATTAAATGAGTTTTTAAAGGATGAATTTGTCATCCAGTCCAAGAGATTATATACAAATTAGGTTTAGAGTTAGAGAGGTATTCCACACGCCATTACAAGTGTTATGCTTGCTGATGTTAGGTAAGTCGGTGTAGAGTTTGCTTCTCAGCAAATCAATATCATACACAATACACACTAACATTACTGCACACGCACACACAGCAATTCACAAAAACAGACAGAAACAAATAGATAAACCAAAGGAGAAATGATGGTGCATTTTATTCACGTTGAAACCTAAATTTAAATGATAAACCATGACATAGAATATTAGTTCAGCAATATGAATAATCCAGAAAGCTGAAAAACACTTGTCACCAACATGCCTCTCACTGAAATTGTAAAATAAAAAACACGAAGACTCAACTAAGATAATCATAAACAGTAATAATATTGTCCAAATGAAAACTTAATGATACACACCTAAGTTGAGAAACGCTAAAAATCTAAACAGCGCAGAAAACTGAGGAAAAACAAATCTGGAAAACAGCCATATATATTGAAACTAGATTTATTATTGAATCTAAAAGTTTTTCATAATTTTTCACCCAAAGTAAGAAATACTATGCTAAGTATCGGCTATTTTTAAACCCAAGATGTTCGATTACCGATGCTATCAAGATTTACCATCAAAATGGTTGATGTCATCTGTGGATGGCTCGATACCGATACCTGATGGTCATTCGGTACTGACCCTAATATATATATATATATATATATATATAGATAGATATATGTATATATATATATATATATATATATATATATATATATAGTTATATGTTAGATATATATATATATATATATAAGTATATATATATATATATATATATATATATATATATGGTGTATATATATATATATATATAGTAGTTATATATATATATATATATATATATATATATGATGATATATATATATATATATATATGATATATGTATATATATATATATATATATATATATATAGTATATATATATATATATATATATATATATATATATATATATGTATAATATATATATATATATGTATATATATATATATATATATATATATATATATATATATATATATATATATATATATATATATATATATATATATATATATATATATATATATATAAACTCCAAAACAGAGCACATCCTCTCTTCTACTCCGAAATCATCATTTTGGTCCTTTGGTTTTCGGATTATTTCAATGTTCACCATTGGTAATAGTTTTCCTTTAATTCTCAAGATACAGCTGGTGAACTCGCTCTCCAGTTGATGAAATTCAATTCACGCATCCCTGACCATCCTGGAGATGAATTAAATATATTATTTATTAAATCTTTTGTTTTGTCAACTTCTAATCCTTCTCCTTATACAGTTGAATTCTTTCCACATCTCGGCTCCTCAGAGAGAAACATCTCTGTATTCTGTTCTATCTCTTCAAGTCTTTGGTGAGGAGACCTTTTTTGTCACTTTGTTGTTGTTAACTGGTCAGACTTCTTTGGCCTAATATGAAATGATTATTGTTTCGGTGGGAGGAGCTCCTTTAAGAGTACAAATAGCATACACGAGATGATTTTCTATGCCATGGAGCATTTTCTTCTTTCCCTTCATATAAAATTAATTTGCCCGGGTTCAACTCTGCTCTTCCCTGCAGCAATTACCGTAGTCTTCAAATTCCAGCCAGGGCAATCCGGCGGCACGATCCGACGCGTGCGTGCGCCCGCAGGCGCGCCCGCCGGCGCGAACCGACGCGTGTGCGTACCGCGGTACCTGCCGGGCGCGAACCGACGCGTGCGCGCCCGCCGACGCCCGCTGGCGGACCTGGATCGCGGAGGCGCGAGTGCACCCCCTGCATCCAAGGGAACGTGTCGATCCAGGCTTATGGTAATGCAAATGTGTTCTGTTTTCTTTTAATTTTTTTTTTTCAAAAAATTTATTATTTTTTATTTTATTTTTAATATATTTTTTGGTTTTACTATTTTTTTAAGCTTTTATGTTCATACACAAAAATTCAATCTATTAGATTTTCCTATATAAGTGTCTTTCTAAAAAGTGAAGTAAGAAAAACAGTTTTTTATTTTAAAGTTTTATAACATAATAGCAACCACATAATCGTTAACATATAAATTTTTAGCATCAAATATATTTACAATTTTATTAAAAGAAACATTATTTAAAAAACATATAATGAAATAAATACAGTATACACCACATAAATTAGAACTGATAGGTTGCACAGGAAAACATAAGGTCTTAACATATTGAACATTATTATATTTTAAAAAAGATGTTACATAATGATTACTAAACATAAAATCTAAATGCAGAGAGTCAAGGAAATAAACAACATTATTTTTATTCTTATACACAGCTATCCAATGTCCATTGCTTGAAACATCCCTGGGAGAAGTGTTGAAGATAAGACCAGAGTGGGTATCCAATTTCACAGAACAGAGTTCATTACATGCGAATACGCCTAAAAATCTTCTTTCGTTTCCGAAGGCATTTAATATTTCTTCTTCATTCATCATTAATAATTCAAGATTATATTTCGTGTTCTGTCAATCTCGATGATTTGAGGATGCTCCAGATACACCAGAACTGAGATTGATGATGTCAAACTTTGTCCAAATTTAAGACTCAATCCTAAAGTTCCTTTTCTTAGGATATTGAGATGATAAGCATTACAAGCTGAAAGATCAGCAGTGAGATCGTATGCATATAAATTACTGTTTTCAGCATAATTCTTGAGATCAACACCCGTACCGTTATCGCTGCATGATACCGTATTGGCAAATAAATCGTAAAAAGGCCGTGAGCATTGGGAATGTGAGTCTTCATATATCATCTCATAATCACGACCGTAAGGTTGACCATTCACATGTAAACTGACCCCTCTAAGTCCGAAATGGGTAAATTTAAAGGGGGACTTTCCATAGTTTCCAGAATATGCGTCATGTTCTACAATTCCTATTATTACCTTCTGAGGTAAGCTCCCATTGACTATGTTAGGTATATTAATGCTCGATAACCCTTGGGTAAAGTTAAAAATTTTAGTTTCAATTCTCTTGATTGGATATTTCGCTGTATCAGTCAAAAGAGATTTCTCTATTTCCATATGTTTAATGGGAGATAATTTCACTTTACGTACATAAAGATATGCATCCAGTAATTTAAAGATAGGCTTTGGAGCCGTAGTTGTTGCTAAAAGAGCGCTTTTAACATTAAGAGCAAATTCAGGTGTAGATCTAGTTAACCTGATACGCGTATCCACAGATGGTAGAATAAGTCTTTCCTGAGAGAATATATCACCATTTACACGTCCGTAATATTCATAGGTGTTATTTTTAGATTTACCAGCATGGGTTCTGTGGTTCTCCACATCTTTTAAATTGTAATATCCACATGATTGTAGATGAGACTCCTTCGCATCTTGAGAATAATTTAATAAAGTTTCAATATAACTTCGATAAGGGTAACTTGCCGCTGATGCTCCTAGAGATGTTTCATTTAAAAATACCTCAAGTTGATTAAAACACGTATACAGGAAATTTGTCTCGGTGGATACTATGTGATCGGTTCCTGTGAGATCTGAACCATCTTCGTTTACTAACTTAGTCTTTAGATATAAAAACACATTCGAAGGGTCAAGATATTGATCAGAAGTGCCTGGAATATTGAAATCGAGAGGTACATCTGTATTTGTGATTGAGTGAACGGGATTAATACTAATAAAGTTGGATTCACTCACACTAATCTGTGTAGGGTTCACAGAGAAGAGATCCAATTCGCTCTTACAACAGTCTAGACTGGAGGGATGGAGGAAATGCATCTTGCTGGTACATGCACCGAACGTATAATGAGGAGATTTGTTTAAACATTTTATATACAAAGAAGTTACAGGCTTGTCAGTTTATGTAAAATAATTGCCGTTCATCATCGTTATTAAAGGGTAAACACATCAATGCACTTTTTCTTTAGTGGACCTTTCCTATTCCTCTTTATAGGTTTTTTACGACGACCTACACCTTGACCAGTCATCTTACGTCGTATTTTTCGTTTAACATCATCTAACATTTCATCAGAAGCATCGGCTAGTCGTCGTTTTACAGCTGTTCGAGGATCGACACCTCCCATAATATCTTGGAAAGTATCTATACCTGTCCTAGCTGCTTTTTTAGCAAGATATTTACCTCCTGATTTAAACAAAGGGATAGCACGTCTGAACAACGAAGCAAAAAATCCACCTAAACCATACCCTCTCTGCATTCTTGAACCCCTGAAGACTCGTTCTCTTTCCATTATTATTATTATTATTATTTATCGGAGCTTCCTTCTTATATGTACTTTACACACTGCTGTTCCAGTCGTGAATGGGTATGGCTTACCTTCTACATATCGAACTCAATTGGGTCTTACTCAAGGGTAAGTAGTGAACATTAGGAAAACTTATAACTCTTTTACCTTTAGGAAAATGAACTACTCTTAACAAAGAGGCTTTAGTATTCCCTACGTACTGGTGATCTATAATATCTGTATAAACATAGGCCATACCAGGATCTTGAAACATCTTAGTAGGCAAGCATACAAAATGTAATGAAGTCTTGGTGTCATTTTTTGTGACATACTCTTCCATCGTTGGTATATAACGCATTAGATCCTTTAGAGAAGGTTTGATATTATTTCCCGATATTTTGTATACATGTGAGTAACAACAATTACGAAACCAAGTTGAAGGGCGGAAAATAAATAAACTTATATCTTTCAGGTTCACATGCTCATGAGATTTTAATGTGATTAACACGTTATCTTCGTTAACGGATTTATTAACAAGAAACACTAAATCTTTACATAATTGACTTGCTTCAAATTTTTTGTTTAAGTCTATGAACACCTCGGTAACCGATTTATAGAGACCGTGGTTTATTACATAATTTTCAAAGAAATATTCATTGGTGCCTCGTTTGATGGCTGCATTAGCTTTAATTTTTAATACATTTTTAACATTATCAACATTTCTAAATATCGTAAACGCCAAATATGAAACAGGCATATTCTCTATACCGACATCGAGAATTATTTCACTTAATCCAGCTTCATACATTTCTCGATCAAAAGTTATAGGGTTCAATAATTGAGTTGTATAGTCTGATATTTTATTTTCCGGATGTAGATCCATAGAAGCCGATGAGGGCAGCGTTAAATAGAAATGATCTTCACTCTCCATGTTCCCAACGTAAACTGATCAATGTTTCTTAATATCGCTAGCATTTATATAACTGTTAAACTTTGCAGGGTATCCTACCCATTTGACAAGATACTGTCTATTTTTACCTTTCCCTTTAGATCCTACTATTTTTTTCTATTTTATACTCATGACTCTTAGGATCAAATTGTATTTTCTGTATTTCTTGTTTATAGAATCCTCCTTTTATTTTTTCTCCGTCTAAATCCTCTAGATAGTATAATTTTAACATGTCTCTAGGGAATTCTCTGATAGCATCTACTTTAAAAACCTCTCTCGACCATCCAGCTTCATACCCTTTTCTGAAATTTTCATCAGCCCTGGATACTCTCACATAGTCTCCTACTTTAATGCCTGTGTTATCTTTTATTTTTCCCTTTGGGTTGATAGGTACAAACGGTTTTGTCTTTACCATCTCTATAGGGGTATTCTTAAGTGTTCTATGATGAGACCGATTATAAGAGTAAGCCAAGTCCTGTAGTATATCTATATATTTAAATGTATTCATCTTCGTGAAATACCTATGCATTCTTTCTTTTATAGTTCTTTGTACTCTTTCAACTATTGCGGCTTTATTAACTGAAAATGTGTTGTAATACCCTATGTCATACTCTTATTCGATCCGCTCTTGAACGTAATGTACCTCTATTTATCAACTTTGATCTATCCGATGCAAAAGAAGTACCAGCAGGACTTGCATCAGGTCTAGGCGTTAATGGAATATTATCCAGATCCGCTAATCTTTGTTTATTCATGATTAAACTTCTTGGAAAATTAATAGTCTGAAGTTCTTGTTTGATCCTGTTCCATCCTGTCACTGGAGCCTTCTTCCATTCACGGGAGAGATCAGATATCAAGTCAACAATATTCGATCCAAGTATTGTTTCTCCATCAATAATGATTTGACCGAGATCATCCCATGTAATCTGATCTTTTAAAATATTATATAGAGCTATACCCGTTTTCTTACTCCTCACTGGTAAGCTTTCCTTGAGTATATGTCTAAAATTAGCTTCTCTTTTCACCATGGGTTTAGTATCTGTTGTTAGAGCTGTATCTTCCTTGGGTGATTTTAATAAAACTTTTAAATCTACTAATTTTTGTATAGCATTTTGATATAGGATTCTTTTTTCATGAATGTTAACATTGGAGTTTAATATTTGTTGCAGTTCCTTCTCATAATTATTTATCTGTTCAACTTGAGGATCATATAAACTCAAAGGTTGCTGTTGAATCAATGGGTGATAAGGATTATATCCGATCTGACGCTGCTGAATGTCTGATTGAGGCTGTTCGAACTGTTGTTGTGTTGTTGTTGTTGTTGTTGTTGTTGTTGCTGCTGCTGTTGTTGTTGTTGTTGTTGTTGCTGCTGCTGTTGTTGTTGTTGCTGTTGCTGTTGTTGTTGCTGTTGTTGTAGAGGTAAGGTTTCTGTGTTATATTTCAACTTCTCATAATCGCTGTAGGGTAAAACCGCTACCTTCTTCATCATTGAGCAAGCCACTTGGTTATCAAAGGAGCTATAACGGAAAAGAGTAAAGGTAGGAACACACCACCACCTTTCTGTAATAGCTTCTTTTTATTTTTAAGCTTTCTTACGTTACCCTTTTTTAATGATGTTTCTGTGCCGACGTAACTTTACCTTCTGAGCTCTCTTTAAAGGAACATTTCCTTTTATAAGATTTAGGCATACTTCAGCTATACATTGTATAAATTTTTCATCTTCACAGATCAGTTTACGTTTTTCAGAAGGTTTCAGGGTTTTAAATTTTCTCATAAGAGGTAAATAATCTGCCACTAGAGTACTCATTATTCAGGTATGTATACTGTCTCAATCTCGTTAGGTAAGATATTTGTACGCAGTAACACTCTATGCGTGTTCTTAGGATGAAGCTCACAGAGTAAATAACCATGAGGTATAGATGTAACTTCTTTATATACTTTTAAGAACTCTTTACGTTGAGTAGGGAACATTTGGGTGGCCACAACATTGACCTGACTCATGTCCCTTCTTTGTCCAAACAAGATTAAATACTGTGTGTTTAAAGACACATCCCTCATATACTTATTCTGATGAAAGATATTCTGTGTTATAAAAAACACTGTGATGTTTAAATGATGCGAGTAAACTGTGAAAGTTTCGGCTATAGCCTCATTCAATTTATGCATCAAATCATCAAGGATTATAATTTTATGCCCAGGTAAACACTGAAGAGTTTTTATGTCATATAACCCTT
>JABUQX010115744.1:0-15000 GCA_015478945.1 Trachelipus rathkii | reverse complement strand
CAGCAAGTATCACAATTAATCAACATCTTCCTGGAACAAACCATTCCTAAAATTAACAACCCCATTATTAAAGGCATGCCTTCTTAATTTTCCTACCGTCCTATACCCTAGGCTCCCTTCCATGGTCTACTATAAAGAATTTATTGGTCTCAGTTTTATCGAGAGATGTAAGTATTTTGTAGACTTGTATTATGTTCCCTCTAAAAAAACGCTTTTCTACAGAAAACATTCCTAACTGTTTAGCCTCTCCTCATAGCTCTTACCCTCAAAGTCATAAATCATCATAGTTGCTCTACGTTGCACTCTCTCCAGCATACTATTTTGTTAAATAAGGAGCTCAACCATGTACACAATACTCATATATTTGCCTAACATAGCTATTATACAGATCACTTATAACCTCTTTGCGAACACAAACGACATTGTAAACGACATTGCCACTTATTATACAAAACATATTACTAGCCCTATCCCTTGATTGAAACTACTGATTATCCATTTTCAGATTACTGTTTATAATCACAATTTTTTTTTCTTGGTCCACAGACTCCAACCAGTCTCCATTCATATCGTAGTTAAATCTTTTATTCGAGTAACCTACATGCAGAAACTTACACTTTTTACAATTAAAGTTCATATGCCACTTATCTGCCCACCCAAGAAGGTTATCAAGCATTTTGAATCTTATGCATCCTTCACTATTCCTAACTGAGGGCCAACTTTAGATCATCTGCAAACTTAAAACCTTCATTAAGTCCAAGTTTAAGTCATAGGTTCTTATACGTGGGCAATAGGGTCCGGGGCACTGAACAAACCCCCATGTGCGACCACCCACTCTTCACTATTTTCCCATGAATGATTATTCCCATTTAGTTGTACACACGTTTTCTATTTCGCAACCACCTTAATCCAACCATTACCACTCCACCTATACCACATTGCAATAACTTTTCATCAGCCTTGTTGGAAACCTTATCAAAAGCTTACTAAAGTTCTTAAATATTACAATATCAAACTGGATCTCCTCGGTCCATAATGTATTCCATAAATTCTTAAAAGGTTTGTGACAGACCTACCCTTTCTGAAACCATTCTGGGAGTCATCAATACCTGTTATCTTCTAAATATTTCTCTATAACCTTTAGCTAACTTTTCCAGAACCTTTACAACAAGAGATGTTAAACTGCCTATAATTTCCCAAATCTCCTTACTACCTCTTATAAATAGGCACAACATAGCTGTTTTCCAGTCATCTGACCCACCAAATGTTATAGATCGTTAAAAAATCAAATACAGTGCCTTTGCAATGCTTAAACTACCCTCTTTCAGAATTCTACCATATATACCCATCATGGCCTGCAGCTTTACTGGATCAATATATCTAATAAACGTAATATCTTTACATCAAATTCAAATTCTTAAAGTCTATTTGTTACATGCCATACAAGAAACGATTAGTCTCTGAACTATTATCAAATCTTTCTCAGAAAACACTGAAGCAAAATAAGCATGAAAATTGTGACCAACTCCTTATCTGAACTCACTAAATTTTCATCAATTTTAAATTCGACCAATTGTCCTATTTCTTACTTTAAATTTATTAAAAGCTAAAAAACTCCAGCCGTTCTTATTACTATTCTGCTAAATTAATTCTCCCTCTCTCTTGCCTTCTTATGACTGTAATTTCATTTCTATTTTCCTATAATTTTCTAAATCATCTTCCCTATTACTACCCTTGAAATTTAAAACAGCTGCGCTTTTCATAATTTCTCTCTATCTCTCTATTCCACAAACAGGTTTTCTCTTCCCAAACTAATGGGTATCTTTAAAACATACTGACTGAATATTTCATTAAAATTTTTTAAAATTTCCCACATGATAAAACACTTTTGTTTAAACTCTTATCCCAGTCAGTTATACTAAGCATGTCGAAATTGCTTAAAATCCCAATTCGGAAAATCTAATGAATCTTTCCTTATTAACTTCAATTGGGCCCAGATATCCACATTCATAATTAAATCTAAATTAATAATAATAACTAATTCCTAAATCTCCTCAACTCTAACTTCCATCCACCATCTTTCATCATTAGCTTAATATTTAAGTCTAATGTGCATCGATCTGTGCGGTTCTTGGCCATCTGCCTCAAAAAGTTATCTAGTATACAATTTATAATGGGATAATGCCATATTAGACAAGGAATCCAATGAATGCCAGGAAAATTAAAATCACCCATTAGACTATACCTTTTTCTTTGTGGCATGTGGTCTCAATTTCTTTCACAAAAAATTCAGCATCTAATTTGGACTCTGGCCAGAGCCGTCATAAAAGCCCCTATCTATATGATTTATTGTATATAAGGATATATCTACCCACTCAGCATTCAATATCATGATTAATTTTAAAGTCATTCATTAATACAATTGAATATTGCTTTTAACAAAAGCGCCACACCACCACCCTTCTTTCCTCTATGCTGTATAAAATAAAGTGAATATCCCTTATTTCATATTCCTGAAAGGAGTTCCCCCATATAATTCTCATTAACCCATGCCTCAGATGCAAATAATGTCTATATTCTCATTTATGGTATAACTAATCAGCTCATCTTTTTATATTCTAAGCTATGAGCATTGGGTAAAAACTTGATACTCTAAATGCTTTATTTTTATTGCTATCATCATTATAGAATATGTGATACTCCCTGTTTGGTTATTGCAATGCCAAGGAATGTGTTTGTAAGTAAGAGAAATGGCATAACTGATGACCTTATGGATGGATTAAAAGAAAAGTATTTGATTGAGAAAGGAGGGAAGTGTTAGAAGAAAGTTAGTAGGGATATTGAGGCGAGGAGGGAGACCTAGGTAGACAGGAATTTATGATTCACCTAGCAGGAAGATCGAGAGGGGAAAGATAAAGACGTTGATAATGTCTTGCAGATAATATAAGTTGTAGAAAATAGAAATAATATTTAAAAGATCAGGATCTCGAAAAGCAGTCGCTGACCTGCATAACACGTTCGGACTGTCTTGCATATCTGGAGCCTAAGAGTGAAAATGGTAATGTTTAGTTTTCTAAAGTAAGACTGAAACACCCCCCCCCCCCCCCCCCCCCCCCCCCCCCCCCCCATGCTAATGGAACTCTATAAATGATACCTAAAGAAAGAACTTTCAAAAGGAATTAACAAGAAATGGAATGAAGGAGTAAATTTGACCAGAGTGAAATAATGAAAATTGGTCTTGCGTAGAAGATGAAGTTTGATTGAACAAATGTGATTATGCATGTGAGGTATATAAAATACAAATATATAGGACATAGAAGTCAGAAGAATTAATAGCAATTATAGGGAGATATTCAGGAAAGAAAGCTATGCGAACGAAGTGCATGATTCGGGATTACCTAGTAGTGCAGGCAGAATGAGAGTAGGGCTTTAGGTGTAAATGAAAGGGTTTAAAAGTAAACGGAGATCGAATAAAAATTATTTTTTCAGAAAATATAAGTTTTTTTTTTGGAGAGAAATTCTGGATAAAGATCTTTTTCTGCAGATGAGTTCACTTGAGTCGTAAAGTGTGAGGCTTTTCATACCAGTTTGGCACTTGTTGAGCAAAAAAAAACTAGTAAAGTTGGTGGTGGGCTAAAACTATATACAAACTTAATAGCAATGGAACTATAATAGTGGGAGATAAAATAAAGTACTTTGATTAATTATCAAATAATTATGAAATAATAAAAAATAACAGGCATTTCGAGTATCAAAATTGTTTTACACAAATGCTCAAGCCTAAAATAAAAAAGAGAGCTGATTAGTATTCACCATAAATGAGAATCTAACATTATGTTGCATAACTAGGCATGCGGTTAATGAAGAAATATGGAGACTCCTTTCAGGAATAACAAAGACGGATATATCGCTTATTATACCAGCGTAAGGAAAAAACAGTGGTGGTGGTCCTTTATGTAAACAATATTCAAATCTGTATTAATACGCTGTAAAAGATCATGACATTGAAACTTTTTCTAATACAATTTTTTTATCACAACAAAGTATTTAGAATATGGGCATTTTATAAAATGCCTGGTCAAAGTATCAATTAAGAGGCAGAATATGCGAAAGAAAAACTTAAAGATGCCACAATAAAGAAAAAGTATAGTCATAATGGTATTTAATTTCCTGGCTCATTCGATCCTTTCTAAATATGGCACCCATTGTAGTTCTGCATTCATAAATGTATACTAGCATAACTTTTTACCCAGATGTCCAAGCAAACCACCAAAGATACGATGCACTACTAACTAATATTAACTAACGAGAAAAGTATGTGATTAAGTATATTGAGGAGAATTTAGACTTATTGACCAATAATATAATTAATTAATATGAATGTAATATCTGGGCCCAAAATTGCAAGTTAATAAAGAAAAGATCTTAGATTTTCGAAATTTTACCAAATTTCGGAACATGCTTTGTAGACCTAACTGGATAAAGGTTAAAGACCAAAAACTGTTATCATGTGAACATTTTAAGCAAATTAATGAATATTCAGTCATATGTTTTAAAATAAACCCATTAGGTGGCAAAGAGAAAAACCTGTTTGGTGGAATGAAAGAAGAGATAAAAATTAATGAAAAGCCAGATGTTTTAAAATATTCAATAAATAGGGAAAGATGATTAGAAAATTATAGGAAAAATAACAACGAACTTGAACTTAACAATAATAAAGGCAAAGAGAGAGGGCAGAAATTAATTTAGCAAGGAATAAGTAATAAGAATCTGAAGAAAGTTTTTTAGCTTTTATAAAATTAAGTAAGAATAGGACAAATGGTCCAATTAAAATGATGAAAATTAGGAATTCAGATAAGGGAAAAAATTGGTCACAACATTTTCAAGCTTATTTCCTTCAGTGACTGAGAAAATTACATAATAGTTTGAGACTAATATTCTTGTTTGCATGTAACCAAAATAGACTTAAAGAATTAATTGATGTAAAAGATATAAAACGTTATTAGAACATATTGACCCAAGAAGGGCCTGATGGGATATATGTAGAATTCTGAAAAGAGGTAGTACCAGCATTGCAAAGCACTGTATTTGATTTTCATGACTGGAAAACAGCATATTTGTGCCTATTTATAAGAAAGGTAGTAAGGAAGATTTGGAAATTATAGGCCAGTTAGCTTAAACATCTCTGGTTGTGAATATAGAAAGTTAATAAATCATATAGAGAAATATTTAGAGATAAACAATTGTATCATCCCAGCACGTTCAGAAGTAGGGCATGTCAGAACAAACCTTTTAGAATTTATGGAATTAATTACTGACTGCATTGACCGAGGAGACCCAGTTGATATTGTATATTTTAGACTTTAGTAAAGCTTTGATAAGGTTCCCCACATAAGGCGATGAAAAAAAAGTTATTGCAATGTGGCTTGTGAGTGGTACATGTTGCAGTTAGGGGTCGTACGCAAGATAGAAACAGTTGACAACTAAAATACAAATAAAAATACGGGAAATAGTGAAAAGTGGTGTCCCACAGGTTTTCAGTGCTGGGGGCCACTATTGTTCCATATATAAAAATGATTTAGACCAGGACTTAAATGCAAGTCTAAGTTGCAATGATACTAAATGCCACCTCAGTTAGAGAATAGTGAAGGACGCATAAAGATTTAAAATGATCTGGATAAACTTCTTGTGGCAGAAAGAGCAAATGAATTTTAATAGAAAAGGTAAGGTCTCACCTAGGGTTACTCAAAAAAAGTTTAACTACGATTATGAATGGGAGTGGCTTGAGTCGTGGACAAGGAAAAAGATTTAGGTGCTGATTGATAAAGCATAATTTGAAGTAGCTAAATCAATCGTTTGCGAAGCTAGAAATAAACAAAAGATGCTTGGGCATAATAAATCCAATGTGTTTACAAGAGCAAGAAGTAATAAGTAAACTTATAATTAGCTATGTTGGACCAGTATAGAGATTATCTGCCACAAGTTTGGGGCCCCTTATTTAAAAAAGACTTAGATATGCTAGAGAGAGGCAACATAGAGCAACAAGGATGATTTCTGGGTTGAGGTAATAGCTATCTAATGGAGGAGAGGTGAAAAGAGTTAGAATGGTTACTCTGTAGAAAGCATTTCTCAGAGGGGACACTGATAAAATCTACAAATATTTACATCATATAATATACAGACCAATAAATTTTCATAGTAGAACAGACATTGCCAAGGGCATTAATAAGAATTAAGAAAGGAAACATCCATCTGATATAAAGAAAGCATGCATTCAGTAATATTTGTTAAATTTGAAAGTGCCACAGGAGGTTGTTGAGTGGACTCGATTGCAACATTTAAGGAACGGTTAGATTTAAGAAGAGGTTGGGTATCATATAATATTATTGACCCGAAAGCCCAAATTGGCGGCATTTTATGCTATACATATGTTACAGCATGTGTATGTGACCATAGACTTTAGTATTAATGGGATGGGATTTGGGTATGATATTTAATATATCATTAGTTTTGACTAACCAAATGGTGATTTGTAGTTACAACAAATTGACAAGCCCTAGGTGCTTTGTGATTGCATGAGCATCTTGGGATTCGTGATCACTGTCATACAGTCTCGATAGGCCAATGTGGCCTTTTACTGTCTTATATTCCTAATTCCTAACTCAACCAAAATGGGTCCAAATATTGTGAAATTTTGAAAATTTTAAAAAATTTCCAAAAATCGATTTCCAAACCATTATAACACTTTTTTTCCAATCATAATTCAATCAGGATAATGGGCTCTCCAAATTTTTTTATTCTAGACCTCCTATGCTGGAGAAACAGGGTGCTCTTTTTTATATAAACTTAAAAGGTTAAACCATATAACCTATATATAGTATATAATATATATTATAATATATAGATATAATATAAAATAATATATAAGTTATAAATATATATAATATATATATATATAATATTATAAATACATATATATATATATATAGTTATATATATATATTATATATACAGAGTGGGCACGATCCGTACTCCTTTACTAACGAGGAACTAGTTTTTTGATTAACGGATTAAAGACTCATACATTTTCCTCATGAATTCACTATAAGTCCGTTATTTGTCCCTCTGTTATCTTTTTAGTCCGTTACCATTTTGTTCACCTATCTTATAAATTGAACTATAGCAATTGACACCCTGCCAAGTAGTATAAAAATTTTTCGTTTATAAATATATATATATATATATATATATATTTATATATATTTATTTATAATAATATTTGATCTCTCAAGCCACCCCAATAACCTTTTCCATCGGTATTAAATTATATATATATTATCTAGAATAATAAATATATATATATGATGTTGTGAGATTTACAATCCTCGCCACAATTATCACATACCAATATATCTGATGGTAATATGCCTGTATTGCTCGTTCCTGTTTTCAGCCAATCTCTTATGAATCTGATTTTGTCATCATTGTCTAATACTTCTCTAAATTATTTTCTTAGTTGATTTTATATCGGACCATTTGATTCAGTATTGAAATAGTTGTCAAAAGTGGATAAAATTACCAAAATATTTTTCTGATCTAAATAGATAATGTTTTGTTAAATTTATTTTTTTAGGACCTGAATTCGTAACTATTCAACAAAGAAAAACCACAAAGGTTTCCCCAATTCTAATTTAAAGGCCAATTATCCGTTCTCAAGTGTCCTCAAAAGCAATTTTTGAGGTAAAGTGAAAGTTTAAACATTCTTTCTTTTCTATTTCTTTCTTTGACATATCCCACATTCTTAAATTTAATATTTTTATAAGTGATCAAAATGAAGCTTTTAATATTAACGTAAACTCTTGCAATAATAGAAAATAGTCACACTATCTACACTAATTTTAGTTTATTTTTGTTTTACACAGGAACCGGGTGCGGATCCTATTTACAACCACACCACAAAACTTAATCTTTCAATTTGAACCGGGTGCGGATCCTAGTGCCTATTTATAAAACTACAACTTTCATTTTGAACCGGGTGCGGATCCTCGTGTCTAATTCTCACTTTCAAACTTAATCTTACAATTGGAACCGGGTCAAGGGACCCACTACAACCTTGCATATTAAACCGGGTCAGGAGACCCTCTAAAAGTTTCCATATGGCTAGTTGCCACTTACAATACTACATCTCTTATTGAAAAACTTGGCATGGAGCCTTTTCTTTTTTACATACTGTAAACTGCATTTTTAACATAATTATAAGTAAAACAGTTGCATAAATACGCTTAATTAATTATTGTACTCAGCGCTTAATTTGTGTTTGTTTAGTTTATTGAACAAAGAAAAGTGAAATCTTTTACTTAAATATAAAAACTTTGCAACACATAAACAATAGTGACGAGTGATTAAAATTTTAGTATTTAATATAATACTTTAAGTATCCCTAAAACTACTTAACTTTAAAAGCCTTATTTTTCTATTGTGCATAATTTGTACTGAAACTGAGAAAAGAAAAACAATTTCAATTATTAAGTGGTTATCACCTTCAATTATTTTAAAAGTTATTATTTAAAATTTTCTATAATATTATGTCTTACTTATAATTACCCCAAATCTGGGAAAAGGGAATGTAAATGACTCTTCATTTCTAAATTAATAATTAACATTGTAAGGAACTCAATTTTTGCACTCAATATTATACTAATATGTATTATAAAAACTCGAGGTATCCATATAGCTCTCAATTTGTATATATATATTTATGACCTCTTCTGTTTTACGACTCTTTCCATATGACTTGACAAAAATGCTTAAAAAAAAATAAATAAAAAAAAACCCCCCCCCCATCTATAGCCTTAAGTAAAGCCTCAGGACTTGAACTCACTCAAAATTAATTCAATAAGCAACGCCTAAGGACTGAACTTAGATAGGTTCACTTATTTCAATCATTCTCTATTTAATATTAGTTATATAATGGCATGTGATTATTTTGAGTAAAACAAAATGTTTTTTTCATGTTTAAAAAACTTGTAAAGAAACAAAAAATAAAAAATCATAAAAATATCACAACCTTCTTTGTTCACTTATATATTATAAAAACTAAATTAAAAACTCACATTATGTTTAAGAAATCAAAGGTTACTATAGCAGGTAATTAACTTTCTTTGCCAACTCCTGCTTTATTTACATATTTGCTTATTAATCATCTCATCCTCTAATCTTCCTTTTCTCTTTTTCCACTATCCTGCAACTCTAATTGCCATGAGTTTCATCTGCTTTCGCAAAAGCTTATCAACCTCTCCATTTTCATCACATTTCTAAATTCAAATCTCAACATCTCCATTAAGCAGAAAGAGAGGAACAGTCATAGGTCGCAAGTGTATAGGAACTGATTTTTCTAGACACGATAAGTGCCCCTACTGCCTAGCCTTAAAAAGTAAGTCTCTTATCATACCTCCATCCAATCTCAACTTTCAAGTCTTTTTTAATATATATATATATTATATTATATATATATATATATATTAATATATATATATAATATATATATAATATATATATATATATATTATATAATATAATATATATATATATAAGAATAAGGAATCTGCCATAAAAAAATGAACAACCACACCAAATGTGGTGCTTTCGTAACTAGAGTGTGGGTGGCAGGAAGGTGTAGAATGATGGGAAATGAAGAAATGGATGTGCCCCTACCATTATTGGTAGAGTGGTCGGTGCATCAACGGGATACCGCGATGACAGAGGGTGGTTGGCAACACTTCGAAAATCTGCATAACTATGCCAGTAATGAAGAGTGCCTGGATATTGGAAGTTGTGTGCGGTTTCTGTGATTGATGGCAAGAGAATAGGATTTTGGCAGCATGAATCATTAGTAAGCGAGAGTAGAGCGAGAAATTGAATAATGCGTAAATCGCAGTTATAGATGAATTACTGGTTAAATAATCAAAATGAAGCGAATGCTGATGATGATTGGAAGCTGGTAACAAACGTTATGGAGGTTATAGTTCAGAGGTGGAGGAGAGCAGTAATAGACCCTTATATAAGGGTAAGGAGATAAGAGTAACTGTAAGAATTATATGGGAATTAGTTATTCAGGTGTTTTAGGAAGATATATAGTATACTGCGTTATTTGGTCGAAAGATGCGAAGAGTATGTTGGATCAAATCTTTACATTAGAAAAGACGAAAAAAATAGGGAAAAAAAATAAATTTATTAAGTTTTTTAAATGCCAAAACAGGTTATAATATTATAAAGGAGAAGCCTCTATTGAAGGTGTTACGGTATATCCGCCTTTGCATAAGTTTTGAATGAATCAAAAGTAATTAAAATGGGGGTAGATATGTGTAAGAATAACTCGTGCGCAAATCATTGTTTTAATATAATTGCGGAGTGATGCATGGATGTGTTATGTCTTCTTGGTTATTCAATTTGTATAGTGTATGCGTTATGAAAGAAATAGCAGGCGAAGTGCAAAAGATGTGTTAGAATGATGGAAAATGTAGAGAATGGAGGTGTCCACCTATTAATGAGGCATGATTGTTTTTGTGCAGTGAATCGAATAGATTGCAGAGATTGGCTTACAGAGATTGCAGGTGTGTAAAAGGAGATCTTTGAAGGTAAAACGGATATAGAGGTAAGTTTTATGTGCAGTGAGGCACAGTTCTCGTTGTGAATTATGTTAGATGGTGCAGCAGCTGAAAAAGGTGTCTGAGTTTAAATATTAAGATATATGTGATGAAAGCGAACGATGATGCAGAGTTAGTAGAAGTTGAAATGCAGGAGTATCTAGTGCAATTAAACATTGTAATGTAAAGGACTAAGTCTTGGCCCTAGGTCTACATTGAGTAGTTTATAATAAATAAACCAGCAAAATTTAAATACACAAACCAATAAATTACCTAATGACCATATTAATGTCATAGTCAAAGCTAAAAGTAACGGCTCTGTGCTTAAGACGAGGGGTTAGCTAACTGCGCTTCTTTACTTTCCTTTCCAAAGAAACGCGGGGGAATAAACGATAACCGAGACTACTTTGGGGAGTAACTATGGCGCGGTAGAGTAGGTAGATATATAGTAAGTATATATATATATATAAATAGTATAATATAGTATATATTGTATAGTATGATAATATATGTTAAGGAGGTAGAAGGATATAGGAGTATATATAGTAGATTTAGTAGGTATAGGTAGTATGATAGAGTGATATTATCGCGGTAATACTGGTGAGACAGAGAGCCCGACCAACCATTTTGAGGACGCGGAAAAATTGGTCTAAGGCTTTTCAAAAAAATTTCTAGTTAAGAAATACTTTAAAGGCGTTTTTAAGGAAAATTGTTTGAGGGCAAGCTTCTGATTAATTCTCAGAAGCTTCCACTATAAAAGTTTTAGGGCTTGAAGAAAAGGAGGGCGTTAACGTTGACAACTTTGCTTAAGCTGTAAAATTGTAGTTATGTTTTGAGACTTAGAGAATTTGTCTCAAAAGAGATGTGGCGTCGCTTTCGAACCGAGTGATTACGACTAATAGACCGTATGATATAGGTAGTATAGTTATAATGAACGTATATATAGTGAGGATAGTAAATAAGTATAGAGATATAGGAAATTATATAGCATCAATATATAGTATAAGTATATATATATAATATTATAGTAGAGCGTATATAGTATAAGGTTATTGATCAGCCGTTTCGGATTGTCCTCAGTAATGATCTGAAAAAACTATTGAATCCCGACAGGTAAAACGGTAATAGCAGGTGCGGGGAATGGCTTGGTCGCAATTTGTAGTTGGCTGGAAATGCTAGAAAAAAAAAAAGAATATATATAAAAGAGAATAAACAAAAAGTAGAGACATTCAAAAACGTTACAATAGCTACAGCGAAGGAGGAACTACATTTTGGAATCCTTGTTTAAAATTTGTTGCACACAGGCAAAATGCTAAAAAAAATAAAAAGAATAAAAAAAAGTTATTTTAATAAATGATGGTAATATCATTAGAAGCCTATAGATACCTTTTATGGTTGCTCATTAAAATAAAAATAGATTCTAGGAAATTTGCCTTTTTTTTTACTAAAGAATACCAAGGTATACCGCACCGACGGCAGGATTCGCGGTCCTTCTCGGCCTTCCGGAACTATCGGCGAGGAGCAAGTGTCGGCCCTCCCCTCCCGGGCAGGTCTTCTGAACCCCGGCTCTTGTATTTGCGAGGTGTCCGGGGGGTTCCGTTCCGCCCCTCCCCTACGGGTATGAAAACGTTCCGCCCCTGTGTCGCCCGTCGCTCCAGCCCGCCTACAAATTGCTGGTGTGGAGATATCCGTTACAAAGTAAATATGATATAGATACTAGTGCTCCGCCGCCGGCTCGGAAGCTCCCCCGCCTAAAGAAAAAATAGCAGGATTTTGTTGTATGGTATTTATTTTTTTACATTTTCCTATGTGAAATGGTTTACCAGGATTCCAAAAGATGATATCCTTTTCGCTGTACTATGTAGTTTTCATATATTTTTAAAAAAAAATAGTGTTTTTTGTTTTTACATTCCAGAGCCAGACTAAAATTGACCGAGCAGTTCCAGCCACCGTATTCCACCAGCAGAATGAGTTGTTAGATACGAGTATTGAGCGGAACAATCGGAAAGCCTGGCTATTATATAGGTATATAGAGATATATTATATATATTTAGTATAAGATATATATTTATAAGGTATGTAGTGAGTATATGGTATAATATATATTAGAATATATATATATGGATTTTATACTATATAATATATAGTTATAATATAGGATAATATATATATATAGTATAGATAGGTTTATAGTATATATAAGGGGTATAATAGAGATGATATTATAAATAGATGATAAGTAATTGGTTACCCAGAGGGGTGCACCCGCGGATTGTGTATGAAAATCAGCAGAGTATAGCTAACTAAAAAGAATGAAAAATGAAGATATATATATATACAGAAAGTTTTTGCTGCTTTGAGGAAAAAAATTAAAAGGCCTCTCAAAATTTTAAAAATCCCATAGGACTTTTCAGAGTATTGATCGATTCAGGGTTAGGTCTCAGGTTCAGCCCGCTAAGTCAGTGATGATAATTTTGTTGAGGTATACAACAGCAGAATAAGGGTCTATGCTAGAATTAACAAATCTATCAAACCGAACGTAGATGCCCTAAAGACGAGCATGATGGCCGCCGACGAGATTTTTTTATAGAAAGTTTCTATGTGAAGGATTTTTAACTTTCAGAGGCTGTAACTTTTTTGCCTAAAGAGACGGATGATTTTCGTTTTCACTATTCTCATATTATGTTTTTTAATAGAGTATATCCTGTGATTTCAAAAAAAAAAATTGTTGGTTTTTTTTTAAATTACTAAAATCCATTTTTACAACTTGATGAGGGGCTAAACTTTTTTCTAAGGAGAGCCGCTTTTGTACTTATCTCTATCTTATTTCTTTAGGTGATGTAAGGGTTTTGTAGTGTATAGCGCTGTGATTTTCATAAAAAATGCGGGGTGACAACCCCTGTCTCGGGTAACTAATTACGGTGATAGTATAGCGTTCGGCGGGGGAGCGCGGACGGCGACTGTGTAGGCGTATATAACTTGTCGTTCCCGGACTCGTCCCCTAATGCAGCTTTGTTGGAGAAAGTGTGTTTTGGTTTTTGAAAAATCAGCGGCCTAGTAGTCGGCATATTAGCACATCGAAGAAAGATAGATAATGTGAAGTCATAAAAAGTAAAGAGTTTATTAAAATGTGGAATAACGGCGCAGTCAGCGCTGACTCGTGGAGTGAAGCGGACCACCATTGAGGGGGACTCGAACCATCTGTTTTGAAATTAGTCGTCTGTTACTGTTTTGTTTATCTTATATCTTCATAGTTACTTAGAAAATAAACTATTTATCATATTTAAAGATCTCTAACTCATAAAAAAAGATCAAATCAAAAAGAGAAATAAAATATCTTTAAAAATGTGGTGTGCCTAAACAAACTTCTAAGCAAAAAATTTTGACACTTTTGATAATTAAATTCGTTTTTTATTATAAATTTCATTTTTTAAAAAAATTGTGTCGTGCTCAGTGATTTAACTTTTGTATACATTGTTACTATTGATTTATATCAGTGGTAGCAGATATACGTAAAATTTCACGAAAAACAATGTGTCGACCACCCCCATCAATTTTTACGGCGTGGTGAATCGGACCAAGTTAAAGTACATAAGTACATATACTCCTTAGATCAAAAAATGAGTTGTGTGTATGTAGTAGCTACCATGACTCGAGTGTATCCAAGAATATGAAAAAAATTAATTAAAACGATTTTTTATTTCATTTTTTAACAGTTAAAAAACTCACATTTTTCATAAATGAAGTTATTGAAGGAAATTTGTACCCTAATTTATAAACATTTTAAAAATGATAAAAACTTCTAAATTAAATATGATCTAGAATAAATATCTAAATAGTCCTCGTGGCTATAAAATGAGCGAAAAAATGTTTTTTTTTGTATTATTATTTTTATGTTATTTGAAGTGGACCGAATCACCACGCTGCCTAAGAGCAGCGGGCCGGCACCCGGCCGACGGCTAATAATAGTAGGTATGAGTGATGAAGGGTAGTTGAAGTTATAGGTATATAGAGTAAGAGGGTATTATAGAAGTATTATAGTATATAAAGAATATAGTTAGTATTATAGTATATAGTATTGTAGTAGGTCATATTTCTTATAAGTATGCACCCCCGAGTTTTGTGATGAAAATCGCAGATATACTCTAAAAGAAATAATAATGGAAGAAAGTGAAAACGAAAATTGTCCCGCGCTCTTTCAGAGGCGGAAAAAAGGTACGAGCCTCTCAAATTGGTTATAAAATCCCAGTAGACTTGGGTTCAATATTGATCGATTCAGATTAGGTCTCATTTTCAGGCCCTCTAAGTCAGTTTATGATAAGTTTTTTAGTAGACACATCAGAAAAGCGTATGC
>JABUQX010115743.1:0-34315 GCA_015478945.1 Trachelipus rathkii | reverse complement strand
TGCTCGTTCTGCCACATCATTAACGGCCTTTAGTGACTTCACAATCCCCAATCGTTCCTTAAAATGACGCGCTATATTCTTCACTCCCACTTCATTATCCTTGGTAGGGGTTCACCTCTTGGAGAAATTGGTCAGCTTAATCTTGCGAAAGCGCCCCAAAGAAAGTCACTACAGTCCCGTTATGGTACATTAACAACAAAGAATAAACACCTCATTTAACCAGTTTCTTCCAACTGGGTTCGTCTTCTCGTCAAAATTTTGGCAAGAGTCGGGTTTACCAATTTCTTGAATTGTTCCTGTTCCGCGTCTCCGCGCGCTGCCGGGATGACATTTTGACGCACTCTTTGTTTCGGCCATTTCCGATTTTTCTTTGTACTGAAAAATTGCAACCCTGCCAGGACACAAAAAAACTGTACAAGATGCTACCAATTCTGCATGTGTTGAAGATCACCCACCACATTGTTGCGCGCAAATTTCCACCCAGAGCTTCTCTCAATAGATATCCTTTTCAAATGTCCTGATAGTCCAAACCACACTTATCCGCAAACGCAGTAAATCTTGCTAGAGCCAAGTGTTGCTTTTTGCGGACGGCATTGAAACCAAAGCTTGCAATATCACTCACGCGAAGAAAAAAAGTACCAGAACTGCTTCTAAGGCACGTATTGTTATCATGACTCAGTTTTGAAATTGTCCGCGATAAATCAGAAATCATCTTCAAGATTAATAGATGCCTTGGACAAATTCCATCCTGGCGAGTCGACTGATAGCACCCTCGGAGATCTTAAAATTCACCTATCCCCAGTCCGTTCCATATTCATTCCTGCCTACAAAACTACCGAATCCATGTGTAGCAGTTTTTGTAATCGTTTCATGGGTTGTGATTCCGCTGAGATTAGATCGGTTTACAATCCGCAGTTATGTTGAAGGCACAGCTACTCAGAGGTAGAACTTTTTCACAATTTCGTTTTGCTCCCGAGCTCATATTGTTCTTCTTGCTTGAAGCACTACCCCCAAATGCAGTTTTGTGGAGAGAACCCTCGATTAGAATTATATCTCGGCGCCGATAGGCCCAAGTTGTTATCCGAACTTACAGTTTGAACAACACCTCCTCAACTCAGACTTCCATAGAATATTGGTGCGGAGTGGGCAAGCTAGGTAAAGCAGCTTCTCTATCCCAAGATGTTTATCCCAAAATTGTTACAAGCCGCTTTGAGCACTTTCCTTGTTGATTGATAGTGGGCTGTGCAAAACACATGGTCTCGATAGAACAAAGCTATGGGAATACCCCTCATTCTCACGAGACATCGTAATCTAAACAGCCAGGGCTCTGTTCGTTCACCATGCTCTGTGTCTGCTACAGGAACTCCCAGAGCAGTTGTTCATTTTCACCATAAGAAATTTAAAACAGCTATTCGCTTCTTTCTGCTCGTCTTTGTAGAACGCGTCTGGTAGAAGTTTTCAGACGTCCCAATGAAACTACAAACAGTTTCCTTCTCTGCGTTACTATAAATCTCGCGTCAAGAATCTTCTCAGCTGTATTTTGTCTCTGCATACTCTTTCGCCTTCATGGGGGAGTGGTTGTTCCAACTTTTGGAACTCCTCAGGATTCTCCCCAAGTTCTTTCTATGGTAAGCCTATGACGAGTATTCGTCGTGGATTCTGTCACATAACCTTTAAACTGATGCCAACAACAGAGATAGTTCACTATAGCGTTAAAATTCCCTACACGCCAACGCCTTCATCCTTTTGCTATGCAGATCCAGGATAGTCCCTCGGATTTCTTGAAAAGTACAAACGTCCATTGGCACCACATCCTCGATATCTTCATAGCATGTGTTTTCCTCTTCATCACTATCCTCTCTTCTTCATATCAGTCTCTAAAATGAACAACAGAAGAGACGCAATTAATTATGATAAAGTTACAGTTCACGTGCGCTTATCTTGTCTCTGATGGTGTATTAAAGAACACTTAAAACACTAGAACCAGGCGACGTAAAGCGAACTAGCAAAAGATCAATATTTCAAGCAAAAATAAAAGAATCTTAACTTATGTCGAATAACATTTCACTACCGCGTCTCGAGAGATTTGCTTCGGCAGTTCATTATCTCAACTTCCGTTCTTGTAGTCTTTCTTTCTTCAGCTCGAGCTAACTCAGATCAACTCCAAGACATCAGAGCCTGGAGCGGGCAAACCTTATGTTTTTTTTCTCCCTTTATTCAACAAGAAAACTCCCTCTGTCTTCTTCTATTTCATCATATCCCAAAGCATCTTGATGGGCGATATCAAATATATCATCTACCTTTGTGAGGCGAACTCTTTGCTTTTGTTCTTTGCAGCTTCTTGATTGTTTTATACTGATCTTTGATACATTTCTCCTGCACTCTTGCGTGAAGTTTCTCTAGTTTAGTAATAGCATCTTTCACACGTATG
This sequence comes from Trachelipus rathkii, assembly GCA_015478945.1. Classification (NCBI taxonomy): domain Eukaryota; kingdom Metazoa; phylum Arthropoda; class Malacostraca; order Isopoda; family Trachelipodidae; genus Trachelipus; species Trachelipus rathkii. The sequence continues at coordinate 31,884 of JABUQX010115743.1, read as the reverse complement.
TTTTGTAGGAATCCGAGCTTTTCCCAGAAAACAAGAAACTTCTTGTATTTGATAATTCTTGTCGAATCTCTTAGATTCAATTTAGACATCACGCAAATTGTAGAACAAAGTCGGCCAAAACTTGACGATTGTAGGGCAATTACAACCGGTTATCTGGTGACCGGATGGCCTACAATGAAAATTTTATCTTTGGTTTCTTGCTCTTATGGCAGGAGTGGAATCCATTCTGTTTACTATTTTATTTTACAATCTCGGAAAAGACATTAATTATACGTTACATTACAACGAATATGTTCGGAAATTTAGATGTAAAATAACAAACAAAAGAAATAAAAAAAGGTGTCTCCTTAAATCTAAATTTACATGAAAATGATGAATAATGATGATGAGGCTGTTATACCTGCGGTTCGACTAGAAGTTAGAAATAAAAACATATAGAATATTAGAAACCTTTCAAAATATTTCTTTAATTCTAAGTTAACTAAACACACAAGCCGCTTTTCCGCGAGACACGCCCCAAAACGCGCTAGTCCAGCCAAAAAAAACGCGTTTTTTATAACTTGAAGGCGCACAGCAAGCACGTCACTTGCTCCAATTCGTGCTCAAAAGGTTAACTACTTAAAATCTGAGAGGCTAATCACTTGTGGGTTCCCGTTGACAAAATTTTCAAACATCAATTTTTTACGGTCACCCCTAAATATAATAATATATATATATATATATATATATATATAAATTATATATTATATATAATATCATACCAACTATGTAATAATTATTATATATATATAATATATATATATACTATTATGTAGTATATATATATATATCATTACTATACCTACTTATATATATATATTTTTATTATATAATTATACTATATATATATTATAATATACTATATATATTACCTATATATACTATATTATATATATCATATATTTGTACTTATATATATACTATATAATACACCCCAGTATGCCAAGCCAACTCATCTCTCGCTCTGCACACTCCTAGGACATGCGACGCATATACCCTATACTCTCTCACATACTCATATTACCATTAGCACTTCATCAGTCAATACTTTACTATAATATATACTATATATAATATATATATATATTATAATATTATATATATATATACGATATATATATATAGTTATATATATAATATATATATATATATATGTATATAATAAGTAATATGAATTACTCTCAGTAAAGCGGCAGTCCGAATATTGCTTCGGCTGAGCCACAATGTTTCACCCCCAAAGATGAATAAAATTCTGTAATCCTTTTGCGCCCAATTTTGATGGGAAAGAAGCAAACTGTAGCTTTTTTTGACCTCTTAAAACGTCGTTTTCGAGTGTTTTTCGCTGTCTGTAGTCATCTTCGGAATTCATTTCTCCCAAACCATAGTTTGACATTTTTTGGCTTCAACCTTCTGCAATTTTTTTCGAAATATGATCTCAAACTTGAAATATGCATAGATGTGTGCCATTACTACAAAATGCACCGCAATAGTTGTTCTTGATTTTTCAAATTTGGTGCCTTGTCTGCCCAATGTCGGAAAATCAAAACTCACACTTTTTCTTGTTTTTAAAATGAGAAATATTGCGATAACTTTTTTTCTTTTCATGCGATCTGGATGAAATTTAAGAGCATAATGTAGTCGAATATTTTGTGGCGAAAACTTCTAATTTTTTCTTTTGAGATACAAAAATCATCTAAGTCACAAAAAGATGCATCTCGCCGACCTATATAAGCTTCGAAAATTTGATGTTGATGGGATTAGTAAAAAGAAAATAAATATCACTTTTCTAAAAAAAAAAAAAATTTTATGGAAAAGTGATATTTATTTCTTTTCTACTCTTCCGATCAACATCAAAATTTTCAGCTTGCTATAGTCGGCGGCAAGATACCATCTTTTTACCTTAGCTCATAATTGTTTGTATACTCAAAGAAAATTTCAAAATTTCCAAAAAAAATTTTCTTGAAAATGAAATTGCAATAGAACAATCCCAAAAACTACTGCATATAAAGAAATTACTAAGTAAAAGTTGTGCATCTCCTTCGATTACGTATGCTCTGAAAATTTCATCCAAGACCTCGCCAATCGTCAGCACGAAAAAAGTTATCGCAATTTTCATTTTAACAACCAAACTGAAGTGAGCGTTTCTTGAACTAACGACTTCACAAGACAAATTAAAAAATCAAAAAACTATTTCAGCGATTCTATAGGTAATAGACCCATCTATATCAACGTAATATTCACAGTATGAAGTCATTCGAAATAAATTGTAAAAGCTGAAAGGAGCAATGTCATATCCACCATGTTTTTGGAAAAATGAAAATTTAAAAAAAGAACAAAGAGCTACAGACAAAGAAGAAACACTCGAAAACGACGTCTTAGAGGTCAGAAAAAAGCTACAGTTTGTTTCTTTCCTATCAAAATTAGATGAAGAAAATTGATAATTTTATGTCCATTTTTAGGGGGCGGGTGAAAATTGGGCTCAGGTCCACGAAGCAACTATAACATTGACAGTAATGTAAAATTAATAGTAATTTTGAAAATAAAAAAAAAAAAAGATATGCAATTTTCTTCATAGAAAAATTTCTATGAATTTTATCTCTTAAACCAACAAAAATGATGATAAACTTCCTTCGTTGTATATTGTGAGCATGCATAACCACAATCCATATAAAGCTAGTTTCTACTTAGGCTTTCTTCTACCCTGTGAGAATTGAAAAAAGTATGTTTCGATCCTTTTCAGAGTAGAGAAATAATAATATTTAATAATTCACTTATATTTAATATATTATATATATACTATAATATTTATATATTATCATATATATATAGAACAGTATAATCATATTATACTAATAATATATCATATATAGTATATATATATACATAATATATCATATGTACCTAACATTATATATACGCTACTATATATACGCTATTACGTAGTATAGTAGTATATATATATACAGTATATTGTATTATATATAATATACATAGTAATATATATATATATAATATATATATATACTATAATATTATATTATATTATAGATAATAATATACATTAATATTATAAAATGATGTATATATCTATATATATTAGATATAATAACCTATATATATTATATCATATACAATATAGTATATATCATATATATATATATATCATATCATATATATAGTATATAATATTAATTATTAATTAATATAATATAACTATATATATATATATATGATATATAAATGATATACTCTCAATACTATACTAATAATAATATTCATATATATACATACTATATATATATACTATATAATAATATAATATATCATATATCAGTAGTCATATATATATATATATTAATATGATATATATCAATATTATAGTATCATAACTTAATACTTAGTACATCTACATAATACTATCATATTTGATTTATTTATATACGTCAGCGTACTATACTATATATATATATAATACTATAATATAAATATTATATACTATACTATTAATGCTTTACTGCTTTATTGTATATAAAACACATATCTGGCTAGGTCCTCCTTCATTCTTTCCTCATAGGTACTGATTTTTAAAAATGCTGAGAGCAGAAAACCCGCCTTCCAACGCCAACTGCTTGAGCAAGGCTCGCAGTTCGACGCTGTTTGACTTAAGCATTCTCTCCACCAATATCGTAAAGAGCTTTTCATACGCCATCTTCTGAGCTTTCTAAAAAATGACTTGAGTGTACAAGTCAAAGATAGTTTGTAGTTTTCATAACTTACTGTCTCGCTCTTTTGTATATATAATGAGTCTATAATACCAAGTGATAATGCAGAATCTGAAGCTAAATCTACAATTATATATAGAGGGTCTTTTATTCTACTTTCCCAAGTTTAGATAAAAATTTCCCTGTAATAATATTCATTGTCAATGAGAGTAAATTTCTCTTCGACCATGGAGTCTTTTATCGTTACAGCATCTTAAAATATAGATGCGTATAAGGTTGAAGGTTTGAATTTATTTAGAATATAGTTCAAATTGAAACATAATGTGCAGGTTTAAAAAACTTCGAAGTTTCAATTGCATTTTGAGATATGGAAGTCGCAAGTCAGTGAACTTGATGAAGTGATCGAAGTCACTCACAGAAACACAATTCACAACTCAGGTTCTTTTTAATTCTTTGAACTTCAACTGTACCTGATCAACTTTAACCACCCGACTCGACTCCGATCCGACCTCTTGAAAATCTACCGACTCCGACTCCACCCTCACTTTTCAACAATTACCGATTCCCGACTCCGCGACTCCGACTCCGACTCCGACTCCGAACTCCACACCTGTGTGTATAAGTGTCATATGTGTATGTGGGGCGAGATGTACAGTGTCCTATGGCGTGCAGTGTAAAGTGTCTATGGGGTGAGTGTATCTGTGCTGTAGTGAGTGTAAGTATCAGCGGTCTATGGGTGGGTGTAAGGTGGGTGTATGTGGTGTAAAATGAGCCATCAAAGATGAGGTATGTGTGTATAAGTGTCTTAGGTGTATGTATGTGCTACGGGTGCTGTATCTGGGTGTGGTGTAAAGTGTAAGGTCGTATATGCGTGAGAGTAAGTGTCTATGGAGAGTGTAAGTGTCTATGGCATTGAGTGTAAGTTAAAGTGTTCTAATCGGTTGGCGTAAGTTCGTAAGGGTGGGTGCTATGTGTGTATAAGGTCTAGGGTGAGGGTATGTGCGGGTAGTATGCTATCTGTCGGTGTGTGGTCAAGAGGTCCTATGGTGAGTGTAAGTGTCTATGGGTGGTGTATGTGTCTATGGATATGCTTGTATGTGTGTATAAATGTCATAGTGTGTGTTGTAAGGTGTGTGTGTGTGTTGTGTGTGTGTTGTGTGTGTGTGTGTGTGTGTGTGTGTGTTGTGATATGGTGTTGTAGTGAGCCACGTGGCGTCTTTCACGGATTCGCAATAATATAAAATAATTATGATAATTACAGCAAAATAGTAGTAATTTTTTTATATATATATCCTTTATCCATTATAAGAGTATATACTTATATATATATATACTATATATATATATATATATATTATATATATATATATATCATTATATATATATAATATATATTATATTAATATTATATATATATATATATATACATCATATATATTATATATATATATATATATAGATTATATATATATAATACTCTGAGGATTACTAATATACTATTATGATAACCTATATTAATACTATATTATATATATACTACTATATACTGCTAATATATATACCAATATATATATTATATATATAACTATAAATTTAGTAAATACTATATATATAATAACATCCTGCCATGAGCGACTATATTATTCATATTATGTATAATAATATTATATATATACACCACGTTATATATAGATATATATATTATAAGTACCCGTATATATATATATACCCTTACTTGAGCACGTGGCGTTCTTAGGTACATCGTTATATATATATTATAATATATAGTAATCATAAATATATATTATATATATATAATAATATATATATATTAACTATATATACCTATATAATTTATTCAAATATAAATATAGATATTTATATATATATATATATATAATTATTCATTTTTTTTTTGATTATTAAGTATTGATTCTTATTTATTATTACTATTTATATCTCATTGTTATTGAGACATTATATATTTTTATTATTATTATTATATATTATACACTGTGATTTTGTGTGTATCTGATTGTTTGTGTGGGTACAGTATACGAATTATATATTGCATACCCTTAACTGGCACTCGGGCATTTTCCACGGGTTCGGGCAAATTTTCATAATTATTTAGAAATTTTATTTTATATAAATAAATTTAAAATGTTTGTTAAATGATAATTTACATTATGAAAAATTTAACTACTAAAATAATTCATGTAAAATATTTTATATAGGTATACGTATGCAAAAATTTTGTTACATATATATATATATATCATATATATATATATAGAGGTATATATATATATATAATATATATTATAATAATTATTATTATAATTATTAATTTTTATATAAAAAATCATAATTCTAATTTTGAAATGCTATATAGACTTTAATTAAAAGATACTTGGCTCTCAGATCTTAGCTTGGATCTGTGGGCTAAATGCCCTGTACTTGCCAGAGTGGTAGGGGGTCGAGTTCTACCTGGGTTTATATTTTGAATTATGACCCAAGGCCTCGGACAGGTAAAGACGGTGTAAGTCTTGAGTCAATAAGGACGGGTAAGAGCAGACGATAAGGGCACGGTGGAAAGGTCGTGAGTCGATGGCCGGGTATGTGTGTGCGGCGTGTTCAAGTCATAGATAGATTACATAACATGCGTTCACTTAGAATACGATACATAATCATGCCGTTCAAAGTTAGAAGTAGGATACATACATGCGTTCAAGTTACGGATCGGTTACAACATGCGTCAAGTTTAGGCATTCGTACCACACAGAAGGTACCTACATCACCTCATCGTTAGGATAGATTACCTACTGAACCGGTAGCCCCTGGCGGCAGTACCTTCCTGAGTTCGATTAATCCACTCACGCAACCTCAAGACAAGGTCAATTTCAACCTTGATGACGTGATCAAGGTCAGAAATATCAAGCTCAAAACATCAAAAGGGGGGCTACGCCCCTAAAGGGTCAAAGGGGGCCAAAACTAGGGGGGAGACATGTATGACGGTTGCTACGCAACCGTCTGGCGTACCCCTTCTCCGAAGAGCCGTGCCAAAAATGGGTGGGGTTGGGCAAAAAATCTAGGGTGCTAAAAGCCTAGGGTATCAAAAATCCTAGGTATATATATATACTATAATATATAGTATATAGATATATAGTCATATATATATATATTATATATATATTATTAATACCTATAATAATACTATACTACTATACTATACTATATATACTATAACATTACACGGTTGCAGTTGTACCCTTGCTTACTACCTTATATATATATACTATATATAATATATATATATATATATATAATAATACTAGTATATATTATTTATATATATATATATATATAATATATTAATATAATATACTATATATATATATATATATATAAATATATATATTTCTCAGCTCCCCAGAAAAATTCCATAGTTACACCTATGGGTATAAAATAAAACAGAATGGTTGTTAAAGATACCCTTATATTGTCTTATCCTTAAAAATTTAGAAACGATTTTGTAGAAAACAAAAAATTTTAAAATTTAATAAATTTTCTTTCTTCTTAACTTTTAAATAACTCTTCTTTGGACTACAAGCTGCCTGAACATATGTAATATAATTTTATAATAAAAAGAAAAGATTTTTCTTAAAAATAAAACTGCTTCAAGAAAATCCTCCTTTAACGATGTCCTTAGATCTAATTTCTACTATTTTTAAATCCAAAAATAAACCCTCAACACTCGCTTGGGTTGAAGGCAAAGCTGTTTCTGTGTATGCAGCATCTTGATAAATTTAAATTTGATTGATTGAAATTCTACTTTATATTATTCTAATTGATTTTTGACTTGAATGTCTTTTGATGGCTGATTGTCTTTATCAATCGCTTTTCTGTAAGCTCCAATTGTTCCCATTATCTATCAAATTTATCTTCCTCATCATTGTCTGACAAGAAACTACAAGAAAGAATTCCTGAAACTAATTAACTGACTGACTCTGACCCAGATTCCTGTTCGATAATGTTATTCATTTTAAGTCTTAGTTCACAAAAAAGCATTGCTAACTATTAATATCAGACCTTCAGTTCTGAGAAAGACTCTGAACTCTGGATTAACACAGATGACCGACAGAAATATTTTGTTTTCAGTTAACATTCTTTATCTTATTTACATAGAATATTTCATGTCATTTGCTAAAATCTATTTATTTTCGAAAGTATTAATTAGATGCTTCAATTCTCTATAAAATTTTCCTGCAGTCAAATCCCCTGCTTGAATTTTATTCGCTTAAGATAAAAATATTTTTTGATTACCGGAGCCGGGAGCAGCCCCTTTTTGGTTTGCTCCGGCTCCGGCTCCAGCTCCTCCCCTCAAAAAAATTTCGGCTCCGGCTCCAGCTCCACCCCCCAAAAAAATTTCAGCTCCTGCTCCGGCACCACAGCCCTGTATTGCTAAGGAGCATTCTATTTTTTACATTAGACTGAACCTATAAGGAATGAATCCAGAGTCATAGTGAAATTTTTACGAAAAAAAAAATAATTCGACTGTGAGTGTGTTATCCCTGCAACCGAGGAAAAAACCTATCATTAACATGGACATTGTACAGCTCGTACGAGTGCCAAAAACATCGTGATCAAGATATTAAACGATGATTGTAAATAGATATGTATGTTCTTTTGTGATTTCGAGGCTATCACACGAGAAGCACGATTTTCTTTTTTTCCTTTTTTTACACACTAACTACTTCGGCTGTGTCTTCTTTCACATGTTCTTCAATTATAAAAACTTGCACGTAAGTTCTTTCTTAATCTATCTCCTGAGTGCAATTTTGAGGTACCTGGCAAATCTTAGTTTATTGTAGTAAATGCTTACGTTTCTGAAAATTGACTCATACGTACTGAAACTCTTCATGTACTCCGCTATTAATTCTTATAAACGAGCTTTCTAGGGCCCGTTGAAATTAGTGTTGCATATTCTTTCAAGCACCAGTTTCTAGTCTAACAAATTGGCTCTTATTTCATCAGATTAAGATAATAGTCGGTGTAAAGATCTTGAAGTTCAATCTACATTTATGAAAACGAGATTTATCTGTTTTTGATATATGTCTAACATGACCTTTCTCTTCCTTTTATATCATGAAATCTAAACTCTAATGCCTTCTTGCAGCTCTCGGGTGAATTTCCTATCGGTTTGTCGATCCTCAAGCAGTTATTTGAAGTCCAGATATGGTGTTAGAGCTCAATATGTTAGAATAATTGAATGTTATAATTGAATTTGCCTTAGAATTTCCGTAACCTTGAGAATGGTTGCAAAACTTTTAGTGATTTTTCAAGTATTTGCCTTTGATTGCTAATCAATGGCAAATACTTGAAAAATACAGTCAAAGCTTAAATTGATTGATTGTTTCATAATTAAAAATTCCAGAAGGTCTTTTTACAAACTTCAATTCTTCTAGAACTCACAAATATGTGCTATCCCCGTTGTATTAGAGACATCTTGAATTCGGGCATAGGTGGCTTGCACAGATTTAATCCAAGTCTCTTTGTATTCTTTGAAGTTCATTATAATTTTAAAAACTGAAATATTGAAATGTGTACACATATTCTTACATTTCTTTATTAAGATCGCATTTTAAACAATAAAGCATTTTAATAAATTCTGAAGTTTATGAATAAAAACAGAAAACTGTGTTTCTTCTACATTTCCAGTTCGAAGGAGGAAACAGTATGAGGATCGAGTGTGCCATCGGCTTTAGGACCGATGTTGAGGAGGAAATTTCCGCCTTTGCTGACAATATCCACCAAGTTATGGATGAGTGTTTTCGGCGATTTCCACGTATCAGAACTTGCTGGAGATACTATTTACAGGATTTTGAATAAAAGTCATTTTTTTCAAACACTGGTAAGAACCAGTGTGCACACAGAGAAATAAATGAGATCGTCTTGCCTAATTAAACAAGCTCGCTCAGCTTTCCGTGGAGGAATTTGTGTATTGATCATGATCAGTCGAAGATTAGGAATGGTAGAATACGCGCAGTCCTTCAATTTCCCTCGTATGAACGTTCGGTAACATTTTCTCTGCAAAATATTTTGCTTCTAGGAATAAGATAATTTTGATTGAAAGGATGGGCCAATAACAGTTTCTATGAATCCTCTTCTCTTCTGTGACGTCGCATGGCTGCGTTACTCTCATTGTGATCAAGATTCATTAATTTCTTGATTTGGGGTCATCTGATTAAGGACCAAATATCCTTTTTTTGGGTAGAAAACTCTCTCAAAATGTCTTAGGTTGTTTGGCTGCTTGGGACTTTATTTGGTATTGTGGTTTCCAAAATTCAAGAAAATATAAGAATCATAATTATTCTACTAGTTGAACTTTTGGACTTCCAAAATAGTCAATTTGGTGTAATGAATTCCACATGTTCATGAAGATGCATTGCATTTCGAAGTATACAGATTCTTAGTATGTGACAACGTTATTATTGAAAAATATTCTTTTTTTTGTACTTCTGATTATACCTATAGGAGAAGTATGATAGAGAAATTTTCGTTTACTGCTGAATGGTTTTTTTTGTGATTCCGGCTACTTCCGTTCGGTGAAATCGAAAATTAATCCAGGTTCCGTAACACTGGCCCTTTATTTGTATATATTACATGTATTAGATATAATACACTATAGGTATAAGAGCTATAGAATAAGTTAGATAATATATATATTGCAGATATATATATATTATATATAAATATATTTATAATAATATATATATATAATAATATATAAGTAATATGTAATCGTCTGCGTACCTGGGGTTAATTGTGGCCAGTGGACCACATGTTCATGCTGCCACACAATTTCCAACATATCTTTTATCGAAGTGGATCATATACCACAACTTAATGCATCTAAAAATAGAGAGTACTACCAAAAAATTATGAGACTCGTTCGTTCTAAAATATATCATGTAATATATTAGATGAAAGCCAAATTGTGCGGGTTTTTTAGTTACCATGTTAAAGGTTTATGGATGGTCTAGAGGGAGGTCACAAGATCGTGGACAATAGTGCATAAACTTAATATCAAAGATTAGCATGATGAGGCGCTAGAACATGCGTGGCGACGCTTAAGATTAGCGGCTTTCAAATACTGCCGCTGGGCATCTTTGAGCCTGGAGCACTTTGTCCAATTCTGGGGCATTTTAGAGGCGCATTCTATACTTGGATTTACACTTACTAGTATATTTATGGATATTATATATATATATATATATGATAGTAATATACCTATAATCTATTATAGTATATATAATATCATACTGTATACATATACTATTCATATATATATATAGCTTATATCTTATACTATGCGACTATCCTTCCTTCTCCTCGATAAAGGAAAATAAATTATTTCGCTACCAATAATGAAACAAACTTATTTTTAATTCTGCTTCTTGGTATCACGGAAATACAATATAGCCCGTATTTATAAAAATCTTTCCTAAATAATTGATAATTCCCTGATACATATAATGTTATTTACGGTATAGTATATATTAACATATTTTATTGACTAGTTTATTTAGTACACATTTATTACATAATCTGTTCACAGTCGAACAATGAGGTCTGCCGACGAAAATCATGTTTCACCTGAAAAAAATATACAATGTAAACCTTTATAAATTTTTTGGAGATAATATTTTTTTATATTTAATTGAATAGTCTACAGTATTGTAATTACATAATCTGTTTCAGCAGTTCAATATCAATGAGGTCTGCACGATAAATATGTTTCACCTGAAAAAAGGAGGAAATTTTAAAGGATTGGAGATAGAGGCGGTTCCGAATCTGTAATTGCATAGGCTGCTTTTTTTAGAAATCATCGTTATCTAGCATTGACGCTATTTCGCCTTTATAGCTACTCAATATCTTCTTTCATAGGTTTTTAAATCAGTTTTTCCATTCTCTCTTTAAATAAATACTCCCTTCCTTTGCTGCACGATCTTAAAAATAATTAAATTAAGACTATTTTGTGACTAAGAGAACAACAGGTTCACTCTATGTATTTAAATCCCAAGTATTTTCCCTACGAGGGCGGCAATTTTTTCATCGTCTCATCTTCATATCAGCCGAAACTGAATTAGCATGTAAGCTAACACTCATTGTCGTTATTCTTGTCTCCTTATATCCCTAATCGATTTTTCTTGAAATTTCATTTTATCAAGTGGCGATGGTCAATTGAAATTGCATAAATATTATTTAAAATTTGAAGAAGGATCGCAACCTTCATCTTCTGCAGTTGAAATTCCTTGAAAATCTGTAACGCATTCACCTCCATAGAATTTTTTTTCCAGCAAGCGAACTACGTGTGGCTTTAATTTGATCAATTGCCTCCTTAACAATTTACATAGTGTGCAATGTTTATTCTTTTTTCTAGTCATGACGTTTTAAACCTTTTGTAAGTTCATTATCCTTATTGATCTCAAGATCTTTATGTAAGTTTTAAGAAACTTTCAAATTTCTTTTTTTTCTTTTATTTTAAACTTTCTTAATTGAAGTATTGGCTGGACAAATAAACTTCGACATTCTCATTGGCGGTTTTAAGCCCTTCTGGATGACACCGCATTCATTGGTAAAGTATTTAAACAATCCTTTAAATGGCATTTGCTTTATTTTCAAAAGGTAACTCTTGACTTCTGAACAAAACACTTATGAAACCAGTCTTTAAAATAAATCAACTGTGACCCAAGCTTTTTTATTGGACTGCCAGAAAACTGTTCTGTAGATTTTTGTTTTTTTCCTATCATACAAAGTAGGGTTTGCTGACTATGAAGAAGCAAAAGGGCTATGCTCATAATGTCGGCCAGCCTGACATTTGTCAGCAAAAATAATTGTCATGCGTCCTTTGCTGCTTTAGAAGCCTGGGCCCTACGCTTTCAATTTTTAGAAATGTATGTGTGATCCTAAGCGATTTTTTTTTTCCAGAGAAGCCAAGTTTCATCATCAGTATTGAAAACTTGTTCAGGCAGTTAACCTTTATCATCATTTAATTTCATCAATACCACTTGGATAAAGTTCTTTGCTAGTTCATATCGAATGCGATCGTGGATACTCTGTCGCATTTAATCAAGACTATTTTTAAAGCAAAAACGCTTTTTGAAATTATCAAGCCAATCCCTGGCTAAAATTTATACTGTGTCTTTTCGATTTTTTAAACATTATCATAGCAGTAAGCCTTTGTTCTTGAAAAGCGTTATTGATCGTCAGCAAGGCACTAAGTTTGTCGATTACAGATTTCGAGGCCAGATTATGTGATCAGCCTGTTTCAGATTTTAACCTAAGACTGAGTATCATCTCGCAGACGGCTTGTCATTTTACGATGCACTTAAAGATCTTTCTTAGAAAAAAAATCATTCATAATTCCTTTCTTTGTTTTTGAAGAATTATGTGTACAATTCATTTCTCCTGTATTTACATGAAACAGTTGTTATAGAAGAGCCAGCTCTAATTAAATTAAAATTTAGTTTCATCTCCAGTGATATGCACAAGTTATGCTTTTTTTTTTAGGGTTGTGGTATGTTCGTTTCATTCAAGCTATGAATAGAAAAAATTTATAAAATACTGTTACAACCTGTATATAATTTGTTAATTCAATTTTCTAGCGGAGAGAAGATAACAAAACGCTATCAATTGCGAGTGCAAACGAGTTACTGGTAAAAAGCCTATTGCCAGCAAGAGGATCTTTGACTCATAAAAGTATCGTTTCTTTCTTTTAAGCTGTATACTAATGATCTACAATTTAATTTTATATTTGCAATTATTAAATTTTTAAATTTTATTAGTTATCTATTTTTGTGCTGATAACTCATTGTTTGTATTACTAGAATTTTTTCATTTATTTTTAGTAATAATTTAAATTTTTCTATTTTATTCTTATTTGTTTTAAACAGCAACCTAGCCTTTATTAGCTAAAGCCACACCGTTTCAATGATATCTATAAGATCGCGTTCTCGTAAACCAGCTGAGGAGTATTGGTGAGCTGATCGTAACATCGGTTCGTCTGAAATTCATAATTAAAAAAAATAATATGTATAATATATTTTATTTATCACTGCTTATGAGTCCTTAAGTGAGAGCTTAATTATAATTAATATATAATATTTAATAATATAATTTAATATTAATATATTAATATAATATATATATAAATATATAATATATATATACTAATATTATATGAAGGATGATCACAAAGCAGTTGATAAAAATTGCATAGTTTTATTTATATTCGATCGCTTTCGAACACATAATACCTATGGTTTCATCATCGGGATACTGAAAAGGGCATATATAATAATATTTTAATTAATTTACAACATCAGACATATAAAATAAAAATGAAAATAAAAATTAGGTAAATGAAATTTTTTTTAACAAAAATGAGTAAATAAAAATATTGGATTTTATTTTGGAAACGGTTAAAGTTAAGGTGGGAAATTTAAAATTTAAAGTTAAAACATAGTTAAAATGGAAATCTGGGTAGGGGGGCGGCAACTCAAGTATAAAGACAATAATGACGAATTATTATTAAATTATTCATTATATTAATTATATTAATTATTATTATTGATTTATTTCTGTTATTTATATCAAGCATTGTCATTATATTGTTTTCTAGTCATTGATTCCCCCAACCCCCCCAAAATCCCATTTATTACTACCTGTTTTAAACTAATACTAAATTTCCCACCTTAACTTAACAGTTTTCAAGCTGTCATATTTTTACTTACTGTTTGTTAATTGCTAATCATTTTATTACCTTATTTTTATTTTGCATTCTTTCATTGTATTTTTATTTTTATTTTTATTTTTTCAATTTCCATTCTATATTATTATATAAGGGGCTTTCACCATTATAAAGATGAACCATCGTATGATTTTCGAAACGTCGAAATTAATAAAACTGCGAATTTTTATCTGCTTTGGTCATTACTCTGTCATTTAATAATTGAGGTTCCCTAGAACCATCTAATATCAAAATTCTGATATAATATATTATAAATATGACTAATATATATAATATATAGATATATATATATATATATATATATATATACATGGCTACATAATATTATATATATATAATTATATTAAAAAGTATTTAATTATATTATAGTATATTATAATATATATACTTATTATATATATGCAAACCATCAGATAACTATTCCTAATGTTTTTTTTTAAATGCTGTTATATAATTAAATACAATAGTTTTGCTGATACTGTTTAAATAAAATGCCGCAGTTTTGGGAGCAGGCCATTATGAAATGGCAATGCCTGGACAAATGCCCATTTTAAAAATGCCTGCCACTGGGCATTGTGCCGAAAAAAAAAAAAAACAAAAAAAAGAAAAAAAAACAAAAAGTAGGATAAATTGGAATTAGTAATAAAGGAAAAAAAAATAAATAATAAAAAAAATTGATTAGGGATGACTTAAAAAATGAAAAAAAAAAAATAAAAACATAACAAAAAAAAATAAAAAAAAAAAAAAAAAGGCGGGAGAAAAAAAAACAAAACAAAAAAGAAAAAAAAAAAAGGGGCAAACAAACTTAGTTATAATGCATGTGGATGGTTTGGGTATCAATATATAATATATCATGTAATATAAGACTAAGCCAATTTGGCTAAGCATGTGGATGGTTTGGTATCATATATTTATCATTGTTTTGACTAAGACAAATTGGTGGATTTTGTAGTTACAACAAATTGAAACAGCCCCAGGGTTCTTTGTGGATTTGCATGAGCATGTTTGGTTAGTGGTTGAACTGGGACAGCCTCTCGACAGGCCCGTGTCGCTTATTAACTTACCAAAAATTTGAGGCCCTTCGCTCTTGAAGTGGCTGTGCAGGAGGGACAGAAAGGGGTGGCAAAGTTACCCTCTGCTAGTGGGTAAATTTGACCGGCCTGGCCAAAGTTACCCCACCACTAGAGGATTCAATTTCTTTTAGTTTTTATTCCATTATTTAATAATTTACCCCATCAACACTAGGGGATTCAATTTACTGTACTGTTCGTGAGTTTTATCTTTCTTTTGGGCTCATGTACTGTTTCACATGAGTGTATTTTAGGCTAACCATAGGTATAAAAAAACCGTGAACGTTTTACCCACTAACCAGCCCTTTTAACTATTCGCTGAGGTACTCTATGGCAAGCCTCGTCTTTCCTGAAAGTTTTTTGTAGCTTTCTAGCCCCTAACTTACGTTATACGTGTGTATTTTAGTCTGGTGTACTTTCCTGATGTGTTACCTTTTCCAAGCTACTTTCAAGGGTTTTCACTGTACGTTCATGAGGGTTTTTTGAAACAGATCATATACTTTCCTAGGAGTGTATTTATTCCTAACCTATAGTCAACGTACCATAACAAATCAATCAGCTACTTTCCTGAGGTACTTTCCAAGCCATCGTCTTTCCTGAGGTATTTTCTAGTCTTTCTAGCCCCCTAGCTACGTTCCTGTGTACTTTTCATGTCTGGCATACTTTCCTGAGGTTACTTTCCAAGCTACTTCAATGCTTCATGTATGTTTGGTGAGGTTTTTTTGAGTGGCTCATGTAACTTTCCTTAAGTGTATTTTATGCGTACACCCCATGTACATCATTAACGATCACTAACAGCTATTTTCCCCAATGCTACTTTTCAATGTTTCATGTACTTTTTCCGTTGATATTTTCGAGGCTAACCACTGTAATGTATCATATGTACTCATCACCCAGCTACTTTAAATTATAATGGTCTTAATATGAATGTATTTGTAGATGAATGTTAGTATACATGTATGTAATACTATGTATTTATATGTGTATGCATAAGAAAGTGAGAGTAATTGTTCGTATTGTGATTATATACTATACTGTGTGTATTTTAGACCTAACCATGTATGTGCAAATGTACGTCATCACCCAGCTACTTTCAATGTTTCATGTACTTTCCTGAGTGTATTTTGTCTAACCATGTATGTACATTTACCAGAGAACATTTAAAAGTCACCCCTCAAACTGGCCAAAGTTACCTCAATAACCAAAAATATGCCTTGGGTCACAGTTACCCTATTCAACTACTTTCCATGTTATAAAATTTCACAATTTTGCAAATGATTTTAAAAATTTTTAACTTGAAGGGACATAAATTTCAAAAATTTATAACATTTTTTTAGGCTCATTTTTCTAAACAATTATAAAACTAATATAAATTATTTAAAATTTTAAAAGATAGTTTCTATAGTTACTAAGGACCAAATGTGTATGAATATGCAGAGCATATATTACATAAAAAAAAATTATGTGGTTATAGAGGAAGAAATTTAAGAATGGGCGAAAAATTGCCAAAGTTACCCCATATGACAAAGTAACCCCAGGTTACGGGTATTTATAAATAAAAATATATATATATATAGTATTTTACTATATAATTATAGTATATATATATATATAATATATATATATATTATATATATATATATATATATATTAATATATATAACTATATTATTTATATATATTATATATAGTATATATTAGATTAATATATATAATATAATATATATATAATATATAGTATAATATATATAGGTATATATATATATGTTATATATAATTATAAGGGTATTTTATTATATATATATCTATATATTAGTCAAATACTGTATGAACAGCGACCACAAAAGTATTTTTGCGTAAAGGGAGATTTTAACTAAGTATTCAAAAATCGCATACAGTCTTATACTTAAGAGTTATAAGATTATAGTCGGAGTTAGTTTTTTAAACAAATTGTTTAGTGGCAAGCTTCTGGCATAATTCCAGAGCTTTGCTACTAAAGAATTTTCTTTAACTAACTTAACTTAACTTTTCAATCTATACTTAGAAATTTTTTTGAACTTAGAACATTTTTGGTCTCTCAAAAAGTGTGGGTCGCTGTCTACAGGATTCAATTTTAATACTTTCTATATAATATCATATTATATAATATATTATATATATCATATATTAAAAGTTATATTTAACTATAATATATAATATATATGTATTTATATAGTATTATATATATAAAGTATCTTATGGTATATCATCAGCAGTCTGGTCATTGGGCGCCAATCCCCACGAGTTCGCGCTCTGCGCGCCAATCAACTTGGTGTAAGCCGCAACAATTTTTATAAAAAGGCGGAACTAAGCAAAGGCACACGGGAGTCCATTCTCTGCAGAGCTATATGCGCGCCTGCATGAAATCAGGCAACAAAGCATTTTTTTTACCCTTCAAGAGTTAGGAACTTAGAAGCGGGAGCAAATACTTGTATACAATTCTAAAACCAGTGGAACTTTATATATAAATATTAATATATATCTTAAGTATATTATTTAATTATTATATATTATAATATTATATAGAATTTAATATATATATCTAATATATATATGATATATATACTATATTAAATTATATAGTTAATTTATATATATATATAAGGTGAGACTATATACTATATTACTATAGTATATTATATTTCAGTATTTCTTAACTACAAATATAAATGGCACTTATGGCTCTGAAAATTATTCAACTTTCTTCAGCGCGTCGTTGCTGCAACCATCCTGGGGGAAACATAGGTACCACTAAGGAGACATGGAGGAGGAGAGAGGACGTGTAGATATTTGTATTAACGGTGTTTGTTTTAATTTACAAAAATTAATAACAATGTGTTTTTCTACCCACTTATATAAAGTAATGCTTTATTATTAAGCACAAAGTTTTATATATATTGCTAAATTATAATTTAGCAACCGGCGAAAAGTTGCAGGCGCAAAGGCGCATAGAGCGCATTGATGTTGACAAAAATATAGCGCTAGCGCACTAGGTCCGGTGGCATAGGCACTATCGCACTTAAAAAAAAATTATAGGCGCACCCAGCTCTGATATATATATAATAAAATTATATTTTGAAGCCCAATTTTTTTTTTATTTATATTATAGATTCTTACTATATATAAATGTGTATAAAATTTTTTTGTTTATGAAAATTAATATCTAATATACTATATTATTTAATATATATAAATATATATACTATTTATATATTATATCTATAATTATATATTATATTATATAATTACATATCAATTATAATATATATTAATAATAATATATTATATATATATAATATTAATATATTATATATATAATATATTATATATAAATTTAATATAATATATAGGTAATATATGATTAAAATATATATATATATATATATATATATATAATTATTATCATATTTATTAATAAATTATATATATAATATATATTATATATAGAATATATATATATATATTATAATATATAATTATAGTATAATTAAATATAATAACTATAAATATTTAATTATATTATATATATATATATTAATATAAATTATATAAATATATATAATTGCTATATATATAATTAGATATGGATAATATATATAGGGGTGTACACGGAACTGAAATTTTTCAGTGAATCTCCCGCGCCATGGAATACCTAGGAATTAGCCGATCACAAAAAACTTCTCGGCGGGCGTGAACCGGAATCTTCTTGGGAAGGGTTCTTTTTCCGTATAATAGTAAGAAAATTTGTAATATAAAAAGTGCATAATATTTTAGTATAACTTTACATTAAAATCTTATATTTAGTAACCAACGCTATCAACTTCATGAGCATGATGGCGAATCACATTGAAGAAAATATTCAGGAAGGTTCCAAAGTGTATAATGAGGACATTAACTCTGCCGTGTGAACTATGGTTGTGTGAGCCCAAGAACTGAAAAATGTCAGAGTTTAAAATCTTGGATCATATTTGAAATGAAGGGAACGGATGATAGAGTGTAGTAGGAAAGGTTGTGAAGGTAGGAAAGTGGTTGCGTCGCTATTAATCTATGGAATGTAGGACTAAGCCTTGGAGTGCGATAAGGAGTACTCTAAGATGGGGCATAGTTGTCTACACAGTGTTTTGTATAGTAGTTGGCATGGATCGAATAACCCTACTGCACCGCAGAAGTCGGCACTCATCATTAATTACTTACAAGAGCAATAGTGCAACCATCCACTAACCAAAACGCGGGTTATCCATGCTACAAGCACTGATGTTTTTCACCTGCTCTTTTCACATGTAACTGGGCTACCTGGCGGTTGTCAGAGTTTGCTTAAAAATAATAAGCATTACTGTTATTGCCTGCAACTATAAGCGTCCTGGGTGCTGCTAGGTATATTCGTTATCGACGTTCTACGTCTTTTCTTACATTCCCTACTATGTACTACGCACCACTTCCCTTGCTTTCTTCGGTGCGACCATCGTGTTACGGGAGAAGGGTGTTAGGGTTTTCCCACATGTCTTTGCTCAAAAAATGTGATAACTTTCAAGGAAGAACCATATTTAAAAGGATAAAAGAGTTCCCATTTAACATTGAAAAATGCTCATTGTAACAATAAGTAAAATTCTTAATGGACAGACAGAACCTACAAAATAGAAAAATGGGAAGATTGCACTCAAGACTAGAGGATGAAATGGGCCTTGATAATGAAATATGATCAATTTGACTACGGCAGAATTGATTAGACTTCTGGTAAACTATACGGACTACCCTAAAGGAGAGTCTTGTAATTTCTAGACAGGGAAACCACAAAAGGCATAGATCAAACCGTAAAATTAGGTGAGCTTCTTGAGGAAGTTTCTCCCAAAAAGATTTGGCATATCAAATCACCTCAAATCACAGAAAAAATGAATTTTATCGCATTGAGTAACCAGCCATTCGAAAACACAAAAGGCAAGGATTGTAGAGAAAGATATTGCCCGATAGATATTTTAGAAGATATTTTAAGAAGATATTTGTAGAAGATATTCTGGTATTTACAGAGACCCTTCAATTTAGCAGCTTAGTTCCAATAAGCTATCGAAAGCTGAACAGATATCATTTACTACAGATATATTGAGAGCTAAATAATTCAAACGACCTCATTGATTTCTTTAACTGCACTCTGGCTTACCAGCGAGTTCGTAAAAAACTGGACTGTGTACTCCATTGCAAGTATTTCCCAGGTTTCCTTCATTCGGATTAAAAATCCTATGAGGTTTTTGAAATTACGATGATTTGGGAAATTTCCTCCTACATAATCCATTTGATCCTTGAGATGGAGCATATAACATGAAACTTAGAACTGATTTAGCAGGATACACATGTTTTTCTTGTTTTATTCATAAACTTCAATTTATTAAAGAACAGTATGATTTAATAACGAAAATTAGAATATTTGTACACAAATTTCAAAATCATTCCTATTTTTAAGCAGTAATGAACTAAAAGAATACAGAGACTTGGATCCACATCTTGCAAGCCACTTATGCAATTCAAGATGTTAATACAAGGTGGAATTGCACATATTTGATTCTAGAAATGTTTGAAAAGACCTCTGCATAGTTTATCATTATAGAACAATCAATTCATTTAAGCTTTGACTGCTAATAAATGAAAATACTTGAAAAATTAAGTTTCACCATTTCTCTGGTTACGGAAACTATAAGGCAAATCAATTATATCATCAATTATTCTACATATTTGAGCTCTCCAGCATATCTCTCAAACTCTGAGGACGAAGCAGAGAATAAGAAGAGCTGAAGAGGCATTAGAGTTTAGATATATGAATAAAGAAGAGAAAGGATCATTAGACAAATATCAACCAAAAAGATAATGTTTTAACATACTGTAGTAGCCGCAAGATACACTGACTTTTTGTCTAAATGTATAAGGGAATTGAGTAGAAAATGGAGGTTCTTGAAGAAATATGCAAATAAATTGAAGGTAGAAAGTGATAATAGGAGTAGCAGTACAGGAAGAAGGTTCAGGCTATGAGTCATTTTCAGAAACGACCATAACCTACAAGTAAACTAAGATTTGAGCCAAGTACCTCAAAATCACCAGGAGCAATAAGAAAAGAAATTACTGGCAAAGTTATTTATTTTTTATTAAGTTATTGTTTATAGAAAAACTGCTCGCAGAATGTCCTTTTATTAAAAAGGAAAAAACGAAAAAGCACGTGGTTTTTTTCACGAAAAACCAAACAAAAGAAATTGAAGTTTTTTTTACAGAAAAATCAATTTCATAATCTGGGAAAAGATGAATTCCTTAATTGGTGGAAAGTGAACAAAGCTACAATTCCCAAACATAGCAGTTCTAGTCCCAAAAAATTACTCTCCTTCCAGTCTCCTCCATATATTCAGAGAAATTATTTTCAATTTTCAGAAGCCACAATTCTTGGTTTGAGGAAAATGTTTAAAAAGTATCGCGCCATACTGGTGAATACGTTTTTTCTTTACTTCACACAATTCACGCATACCCTCCCTCTGAACTGTCTAACTAATGTTAACTTTATATACATATTAATATTATAATATAATCTAGAGGGCATAGAAATATATATTATATATATTTATTATATTATAATATATATATATATAAATATATATATATATAATATATATAACTAATATTTATATATATATATATATATAGATAATTTGGCATTTATTTTTGAATATAATGTGACTTCATTCTTGTCCTTTCTGCAGTGGTTGAGAAGATTTTTTTTAAATAATAACTGTAGGTATGTGATACACTGTAGGAATACTACACTACTATTATATTTTGTTAAAAAGATGGGCTATGGGTTATATAAATTAAATCTCTTCCAGCAAATTTTTTCTCAGCCAATTAAATTAGTAATTCCGGTTCCGCCGGAATTTGGAAAATTCCGGCCGGAACCGGAAACCAGGAAAAAATGTCAATTCCCTTTCCGTCCGGCGGACCGGAATTCCGGTACAACTCTAATATATACTATATATTATATAATATATATAATATATATATAATATATATATATATATTCTATATATATATATATATATATATAATATATATATATCCATAACTTTTTATAACATTTATATAGTAAGAATCTATAAAAAAAAAAAAAAAATTGGGGGCCTTCAAAAAATTTTAGGTGATAGAACTCATCCAAATTTATTTCATAGAAAAAATATAATGTTGACCCAAAACCGATAAGGTCCATATATTGTGTGCAAAAAGAATGGAACATCCTTTAATTGCCATCTTTGTTTCTGATTTTTTTTTTATTCACTTTATTACATAGTTGAATTTATGATTCATATATCAATTTTAAAAGGAAAGTTCATGTTTCTACGTAATGGATAATACTTTATGAAATGTATTAATTTATCTTAAATTCGAATAAAAAAGAATTAACCTTTAAGTGAGAAAGGATACAAAAATTAATAATTTAAGCTTCAATTTTCAGTAAAATAAATTGATCAACCAGAAGCTTCATTGAAATAACCCTTCAAAGCGATTTATGGGCAAGGCTAAGTTTCAATGTATATATCATTTAAATACGATATCACATATTGTATTTTTTACTATCTGATGATACCAGATATGGCTATAGGCAGGGGAATGAGACACTGTAATCAAGCTTTCAAATCAGGATGTACCACACATGCTATAGCAAAATTAGTCTCATTAACCATAAGCACAACAGTTTGTATATTAAGAAGATATAAAACAAACAGAAAAATTGACAAAGAAACAAATTCAGGATGAAATAGAAAGTCAACAGAGGGGTAAAATCTCATATTATACAGAAAATCTCTTCCTCAAAGGCAGCTTATAAGTCTGAACCACTTGAAATATTGAAACAAAGTCAAACTATGAATTCTATAAGCACAATAAGAAGCAAGAAGAGAGCCTCTCAACAGAAAGTCTGCAAAACTAAAATTTCTTTGGACAAGCAATAATAGACCAATGGTCAAAAGTTTTATTTGGTGACAAATCAACATTTTGTGATAACAATTAAAAAAAACAATGTATGCAGCATTGGAAAAGAAAAAAAAAGACAATTATATTTTACCAATAATTAAGCACCCTATTTCTGTCATGGTCCAGGGATTTACGTCAGCCACAAAAGTTGGTAAATTGCATACAGTACTGCATAGAAAACAATGAATACTGGTACTAATCAATATCTATATATTCTAACTAATAAGATGATTTCTAGAACTAAAGATACACTTGGGGAAGAAGAATTTATGTATCAAGATATGTCAACAATGGGTTCCTAGACAACTGCATCTCCTACATGAATTGGCTAGGATAGAGTCCAAACCCAAAATCAATAGAAAACTTATGGAACAAAATTAGGGAAATTTTCTAAAAAAAATAATCCATCTATAAAAATTGAACCAAAATCAAAAATTATTAAAGCCTGGTTTCATATTGTTATTGAAAATGACTTACAAAACTTTAAAGTATGCATTTTACTAGCTAATGGTTATCAAATTGGTATTCTTTTTGGTATCCACTATCCATATCAATATTAGTAAAAAAATTTATATTGCTCTATCCCGGCATATTTGTAGATACTGTACTGTGACTTTTTTCTGAAAAAATTTTCTAAGTTAAAAAAAAAAAATTTCTAAGTTCAGAAAAGTTAAGTTAAGTTTAGTTTTTTCAGAAAATTATTTAGTGGCAAGCTTCTGGCATAATTCCAGAAGCTTGCCACTAAAGAATTTTCTTAAAAATTTTTACTTAACTACTTTTCTGAACTTAGAAATTTTTATGAACTTAGAAAATTTTTTCAGAAAAAAGTCACAGTACAGTATCTACAAATATGCCCTCTATCCCTAATATATATATACGATATAATCCGATATAATATACTATATATAGATATATATAATATATCTATATTAATATATATATATATATATATATATAATATAATTATATAACGATAGTATTCTATATAATATACTGTATATATAACACACGACTGGTAATGAGTCTTAGCCGAGGTGAATAAACTTTACAGAACTATTGCATTAAAACTATACACTTTTAATTCGATGAAATTATCAAAAGAATTCTTTGAAGTTTTTTTTACCGAATAGCGTATATTTTAATAGGTATATTTTCAATAAAATATTACAAATAACGTACAATAAACCCATACTTTTTGTGCCTTATTTCGGTCGTGTAGGGAATGCAAGAACTGTAAAAATGGTTATCAGATTTATCGGATATTAATCAAATTTATCGATATCACATCGTGAAATATTATTTTTTTTATATCGATTTTTTTCTTTCCCGATATTCAAGGATTCGATTATTGAAATAAAACGAAAATAAATTATAAAATTGTTATAATTTTAAAATTTATTTTGTTGGATCATATATTTTACTGATCGCCGTCCAAATGTTGGGATTCTCTCTTTATGTTTGAGAAATTTTCTTTTAAAAAAGAATTATGCTGATGTGGCTATCTAAGTGCTGTGCTTCTCGATTACCAATCTAGGCACGCCGGACCTCACTTCCCGCCAAAACCTTTCTATTTGTTGTGTATTTGCACCCGTTTCCGGTTAAGTCAAAATTAATATATATATATATATAGTAATATATTATAGTATATGATATAGATATATATATATATATATATAATATATATATATTATAATTGGTCAGATTTTTTTTAATGTTCACAGTATGTAACTAGAGAACGCCAGGTCCTACAGTAAAAAAATTATATAGATATTGAATCAGCCGAAATTCTAAGGATGGGATTTAAGCTTTTTTCTTTTTTCTTGAAGTGAAAGATTTTTTTTTTTTTAACCTGAAGGGTCATACCCTAGGGATAACCGGCAAATGGTCTAGAGTCGGGGTCTCTCCGGCCTCTGCCGGTGGACGGACCGTGGGGGGACTAATCCGCACCCCTCCGGGATGCTCCGGAACCCCGCCGCTCTTTGGTCTGTTGGGTGTCGCGGCCGGGTTCCTCGAGCCATCTCCCTCCGGGGTATGAAATCGTCGCATGGCCGGACTCTTTGTCCCCCCGTCGGCTCGAGCCCCCAAATTTAGGTGAAGATAAAATTTTTGTTTTTTTTTGAAAATTTAATTTTTTTAGGCGGCTCGAGCCGACGGGGACAGAAGGGGGGACCTTTGCATACCCCGGAGGGGATGGTCGGAGGATACCCCCGCGACTCACCCAAGACAGAGCGGGTTCCGTGAGACATCCCCCGGAGGGGGGGATTAGGTCCCCTCCCTTCGTCACCGGGAGGCCAGACGACGCCCGATCCTGCCACTTTGCCGGTTTTACCCTATGGTATTCCTTTGAGTTAAAAAAAAAATATTTTACTCAAAAAAAAAAGTAATCCCATTCCTTAGAATTTTGGCTGTATTACAAATGTAATTTGTTTTAGTGTAGGACCTGCCGTTCTAGTTACATACTGTGAGACATTAAAATAAATCTGACATTATATATATATATATTATATATATATATATATATATATATATATAATATATATATATGATATAATAATATATATCTATTATTAATATATATATATATATATATATATCATATATATATATAAATTTTTACCTAGAATTATTATATTTTTATATTCTTTTGTAAGCCTAAATTTACTATTTCAATTTTTTTTATAATTTATTTAATCAACTTTCATAATATTAGCTATTTATAATTAAATGATTAATCGTAAAAAAAAAAAATCGTTGATAATCGTAAAAAAGTTAATGTAATCGGAAAATATTTTTATCATGGTATAAATAATCGGAAAAAAATCGAAGCAACATCGATAGTTACATCCCTACAAAAACGCCGAAATCAGTCGCGTTTTTTTCGAACGTAAATTTTTGATATTTTATTTTAAAATATTACTTTAAAATATTGCTAATCGGTAAAAAATCTTCAAAGAATTTTTGATACCATGATTTTTGTAAATTATAAAGTGTATAGTTTTATGCAAATAGTTACCTAAAGTTTATTTCCACCTCGGCTAAGAAAAAAAAAAAAATATAAATATAAGTTTAAAAAAAAATAAAGCCCAAAAATAAAACAAAAAAAAAAAAAATTTAGGTGGACTAGTCCTTTTTTTGTCCAACCCCGAGGTTTTTCGACCTAGAAGGAAAATACCTACCCAGTTCTAAATACTGATAATTTAGAGCTGAGTAGGTATTTTCATTCTGGGTTGAAAATACCTACCCAGCTCTAAATACTGATAATTTTTACTGATTTTCTAAATTTAAAGCCTTATTATAAAAATACAAATAGTTATAAATACAAAATTGATTAGAATTACCTTTGTTTTTTTTTTAGTTTCGATTCATTTTTTATTTTTAGATCAAATAGTTTCATAATGGCATCATGTTCTTCTAGTAAAGTTTTGATCCTGACATCATGTTCTTCTAGTAAAGCTTTGATCCTGACATCATGTTCTTCTTGCAACATTTTCCTCTCGGTATTGTGTTCGTGTTTTAAAGCTTTCATCTCTAATTCATGTTTTTCTTTAAGTGCTCTCTGCTGCAGTTTGAAAAGTTTTTGTTTTTCTTGTTGCACATATTCCATCCTCTTTCCTACCATTATGTTATCCAATAATAATTTTCCCACGAGATATTTTTTCACGTGCACTATTATTTATACTCTTCCCTGCTGAAACATTTTCCGATTGCTCTGGGTTTAAGTTTAAAAAATTTATTGAATTAGACTTATAATTGGACTAATAATTATTATTAGCAAATTGCTAATAATATTATTTGTAAAAATAATTTAAAATAACCAGCAATTTTTCTGATCTTTTTCACCTAGAAAATTCAAAATTTTGAATTTTATTAAGACAAATTCTTAGAGGTCAAAGAGAGGTCACAAGATGACCTTTACGACCAAAGAGGTCAGTGAAACCTATACAAATTGTAAATTAATATTTAAAGATTGACTTGGTAAACTCTCACATCCCAGAAATCCCTAGGGGTCAAAAGATATCAAGGAAGAGCAAAGTCACGAAAAATGCAAATCACAGTATAAATATATACAGTAGGTCAATTAGATAGGAATTTTGTCGGACAATTTTCTGATATACCCTTTTAGAATTGAAAATAATTTAAAATATTTCAAGGAATTAGAGGCGTGGCCTTTTTTCAAAATTGAAAGATGCCACGTCTCAAATTAAATATATATATATATATATAATTATATATATTATATATATAATATATATATATATATAGTATATATATATATATAATATATTACAATATATTTATATAAATAAAAATTTCTAATTATTATAATGAAAATAATTAGTCCATATATATATATACAAAAACCATTTTGCTATTGAATATAAAATATTTTATACATATATTATGTAATTTATATATATATATATATAATATATATAATAATCCATTTATTATATAATATTATATATATTTATATTATATATATATATAATATATATTAAAAATAATATATTAATTTATATTATATATATGTTATATAATATTATATATAATATATAATAATATATAATATATATAATATAATATATATATGGAGAAAGTTTACTTTCTTACCTATCAACAAAATAAAAATCATTAAAAATACAATTTAAATCAACTTTTTTTTACATGACTTTTTAAAAAAAAAATCTATTTTTTCTGAATTTTGTTTGTTTTTGGATTTTTTTTTTTTTTTTTTATTTTTTTATTTTTTTTTAACCTTACGTAATTACTTCAATAGAAATAAAATATAAGATAAAACTATTATTATCGTAAATTTTTTAATTATTATATTTTTTTCAATTTTCAACAAAACTATTGGCATTGTAACCCGTAAGTCTGTAACATTTAGTGCTGCTGTTTTCATTGTTTCGCATTGAAGAATTTTGAACCCAGAGCTAGGGCGTAAATTAATAACAAATTGGAGATATTAAAAAAAAATGTTATATTAATATATAGTTATGTTTTTGTATAATGATGTATAATAGATAAATTAGAGGCCAGTATTTGAATATTGTATACAATTTTAGCACCCTTAATATAAAAAAGACGAGATATGCTGAGAAGGGCGTAACAACGTAAGCAACGAGGAGTAGAGTTTTACTTGGCTGTTGAGGATATATAATAACGATAGGCACATGCGAGCTGCAATCATGTAAATAATTATTATTAACTTTAATTATTTATTATGGGTTGAAACTTGAGTGGGACATTCTAGAATACATTAATATTGCTTCTTAATTATATAATTTTTATTGGTTGTGACTGGGACAGGGTCACTAAAAAGGACGCATGCGGAGCTTCTACGAACGTAATGTTCATTACTGAAATTTATTATGAGTTGAAATGGGACTTTCCCTAACGAGGAAATCAAAATGGCTGCTTCATTAAAATTCTTATGTATTAAATTTTAAAAATTATTGAATCTATTATTGGTTGACATGTGAACAGTCTGATAGGACCATGTGGACTTCTTAAAATATTAATTCTTGAAAATTTAATTATTTGAATATTGTTCATATGAGTTGACTTTGACAAACATATGCTAGAGGGCCTAGATAGCGGCTTTCTAATTATTAAGTTTTTATGGTGGGTGACTGGGACAGTCCCTAGGCCACGATCGCGGATTCTTAGGAGTATTATTCATTAATTTTATTACTTGAGTTGAAGATAGCACAGACTAAGTACAAGCCAGTGAGTGAAGGTTGTGTTATTTTTTGCTCTCCAATTTTAAATTTAATCATAATTTTGTGTATTTGAAAGTGAATTTAGTACACAAATTAAGTGTTAGTGTTTCTAATATACATTCGTGAGCATAAGATCAAAGCTTTGAAAGGTCAATTTGTTATATTAAATTATTGCTCCAACTTTGTTCTCCTTCACTCCTAGCTAACATAGGTAAGAGTTTTACTTTTTTCTGTGTCTGGGTTTATTTTGGATTCTTAAATTGACTTTCTGGTATTTAAATACAGTCTTTATTAATTGTTCTTTAATTTTTTCTTTATTTAAAACTAATTAGGTTTTAGATGACAGGCTACAGTTAAGCATACCTTATAACTTTTATATATCCCTGGCTAAGGCAAAGCTAAATAAATTGTTTAAAATTTTTAACCTAATTTTGTAAAGAGAATTAGTTTATTTCTCTTTAGGCTTTAGTGATATTTAAACTAGTTGGTAAATAATAGGTACAGGTTTAGTAAGCTAATAATAACTTTAAAAGTATGTATTGACTCTGTGTGTATCTGTGGGACCTGTCAGGTTTGAGAGAGCTTAGAGTAGATGGTGATTTGAAATGCAGGAATGCTCGGCGATAAGGAAGGAAATTGCAAGACTGAGTGAAGAATGTGAATGGATTTGGAAAGAAGAGAGTATTTGAGTATGTGAGAAGGAGGGAAGGTAGTTTTGAGGACAAAAAGTTAGTAGGGGATGTCGAGGCAAGGAGGGAAGCGGGATATAGGGTAGACAGGAAATGGTGATTCACCTAGGCAGGAAGATGAGAGGGAAAAGGGTAAAGTAGGGTATAATAGGTCTGCAGATGATTATAGAGTTGTAGAAACTAGAAATAATGATTTTGGGAAGTGCTTCGGGACTGTGAAACTAGGATGTAAGGCAAGCAACTTTTGTTTTAGTCAAATTCCCAGAACTTTTAGGTAGCACCTTGTATATGAGCTTGTAATGTTGGGCTTCTCAAAGGGATGATGGAGCCATTGCTAACTGGTGACTCTCAATACGATAACCTAGATAGGAATTTTTGTAATACAGATAAAAGGAAATGAATGAGAGAGTATGTATCCAGGTGGCCAAGAGATGAGTGATATCGATGGGAATAGGATAGATAAGAGAGATTGATTCTACAAATGTTGATTCAGAGTTGGTAGTCCAGGTGCCATGGTGGGTACGAATGATGTAGGATATAAAAGGTCAAGAGAATAATGGCAGATTATAGGAGATTGTTCCAGAAGATGAAAGCTAGTGGAGAAGGTGCATAGAATTTCTGGGATTTTACCTAAGGTTAGGTGCAGCAGGTCAGGAATGGGGAGTAGGGCTTTAGGTGTAAATGAAAGGGTTATGGAAATTAATGTTTTTTCAGAGAAATATTAGGTTTTTGGTTTGTGGAGAAGGAATTTCTGGATAAAGAATTTTTTGCAGCAGATGGAGTTCACTTGAGTCGTAAAGGGGTTGTTGCGCTTTTCAGTACCAGTTTTGGAGACTTGTTTAGCAAAAAACTAGGTAAAGTGGGGTGGTGGGCTAAATCTGGAAATACAAATAATAGCAATGTAACGGTAATAGTGGGGAGATAAATAAAACTAATGTTGTTACAGTTTAAATTAAGAGATAGAAAAAATAAAGCTATTTCGAGTATCAATGTTTTTTAACAACAAATGCTCAGAGCCCTTAGAAATAAAAAGGAACTGAGCTGGATTAGTATCCATAAATGAGAATCTAGACATTATTTTGCATAAAAACTGAGGCATGGGTTAATGAAGAATTAATATATGAAACTCCTTTTCAGGAATATGAAATAGAGGGTATTCAGCTCTATATTTATACCAGCGGTCAGAGGAACGAAGGGTGTGGTGTGCGCGCTTTATGTTGAAGACAAGCAATATAATCAAGATCTGTACTGCAATGAACTGACTTTAAAAGAATTAACTCACATGATTATGAATCAGTGTGGTTAAAAGATATCTCATATAATACAAGGTAAATCAATATAAGAATGAGGGGCATTATTATAGTACAACAAATCGCTGGCAGAAGTCCAGAATAGATGCTTAACGGAAATTGATGGAAAGAAATTGAGCACATGATGAACAACAGTAAATGAATAAAGGTATAGTCCATAATGGGTTGAGTTCATTAAATTTTTCCTGGCATTCATTGGGATTCCTTGTCTAATATGGACCGTAGTGTTCTAAGATTCATAAATTGTATAATTATGCTAAGGCAGTTAAGCTTAAGAGTCCAAGAACCCACAAGATAAGATGCAACTATTAAACTTAATATTAACTAATGATAAAAAAAGTAGGGTGGATGAAGTTAGAGTTGAGGAGAATTTAGGACTCTAGGACCATAATATAATTAGATTTAATGATGAACTGTGATATCTGGGGCCCAAAATTGGCAATTAATAAGGAAAAGATACATAGATTTTCCGCACCCG
>JABUQX010115742.1:7500-12670 GCA_015478945.1 Trachelipus rathkii | reverse complement strand
CAAAAAATCCTATTAATCTTGAATGCCCTTTTATTACTTGGTTCCGGAATATCTTTCAGAGCTTGAAGTCTATTTGGGTCAGGTCTCAGTTCTCCACCAGATATTTCGTATCCCAAAAGCCTTATCTTCACAGAAAAGGCACACTTTTACTTATTTAGCGTCATGTATCTCTCAGCTGCTACTAAGAATCTTTTTAGGTTCGTATCATGTTCTTGCGTATTCCCAAATATAGTTGTCGTCCAGATATGAAAATGTTCCTTCTAAATCATTGACTTTGATAATTTCGTCCATTACCCTTTTAAAGCATGAGACTCCATTAGTTAGTCCGAAAATTAATCTCTTACTGATACAAACTCCCGTCTGCTTCGAAACTAGTATATGGCCTATCATCTTCGTGCATCGGAATCAGATGATATGCGCTTTTAAGATCTATAGTACTAAATACTCTATAGCCCGCAACTTTATTAACTACTTCAGTTACATTCGGTTAGTGGATATGCATCCTAGTAAGTAAATTTTGATTAATCAATTTCTGAGTATAGTCAATAAACCAAGCGCTTCTTATATTCGGTTGTTGAACCACTACCACCTGAGCTCTCCAAGGAGATTTGCTAACCTCAATTATATCCTCGTCAAGAAGTCTTTTCACCTCCGACTTGATAAACTCTTGTCATGCATCGAATACTTCCTCGACTTTGTCGCAATAGGGTGGCAATCTTTGCTTAAATTTGTAAACACTCTAGGAGGTATTACAGATAAATGTGCTAACACGCACAATTCTATCTCACCTTCACTTCCCCCATATGACAATATTACTTTAGAATGCCTTTTCAAAAATGGATTACCCAGTATCATATCAGCACAAAGCCTAGGTAATACAAGAAACTCTGTATTCACATAACATTTACCCATTGCTTCCACATCAGCTACGCATTTCCATCTTACCTCAGCTTTCAAACCTATCGATGCCATTGATATCTCTTTCTTATAACTACTAGTGTTTATTCCCAATTTCTTTACCATTTCAAAAGATATAAAATTCTCAGAATTACCGGTGTCTAAAAGAGCCCTCATTTCAAAATCCATAACCCTTATTAATAGGATTGAACCTTTTACTGATTCAAAAGCACTTGCCAAACCAGAAGCCACAGTCTTCTCATTTTTGTTAACATTACAAACTTTCGCAAAATGACCTTTCTTCTGACACTTAAAACAGATAACTTCTTTTGCAGGACACAATTCTCTAAAATGAAAAGAACCACCACAAAAGAAACAACGCTTCTTCTTTACACTGCACACAAAACTTCATTAATACTTCATCACAATCTTGATTACTTTCTGGCAAGGGAAATCAGTAAGACTCCCCATCCTTATATACCTCTTTAGCATCGTTCTTAAGCCATTTTCTAGAGCTCACCTAAAATCCAAGGCAGAACAAAGCAACAATGATTTATTCTCAAGCAATCTTGCCCTTATTTCATTTGAATTCAAACCAGTGAGCAAGGAGTCTCTCACAAGTATTTTTATTCTCTTCGGCAGACACAGAACAAAAGTTAGTCAATTGTAAGATTAAGCAATCTTCTAAACGGTATGAGTCCTCTTTCAAAACTTAATTTTGTTGTTAAAAGATTATGCCTAGCAACCACCTCATTCACAGGTTTTATGAAAGCATCTTGTAAGTTTTCGCTATTGGCTTTTTGCAAAAAGTACCATAAAATTTTCTGAATACATGGTAGGAAAATTTGTCCCAGCAGACAAACAGATTTCACCAGTACTAGCCAAATAAATTCTTCTTTTTTAGCCTTCTTTAATGAATCTTGTTCACATATCTTGGACCATTTCGAAAAATAAATAACCAAAATGCGTGAACGCTTATCGCTCCCTTATATCTATTCAGAGAAACCACCAAATCTAGTGAAGGTCGTTTAATCCCTTTTCAAAAGAATTTCAAACAAAAAATTTATAGTTGAATATAGAATTTGTAATAACCAGAGTCTTCGTCAGAACGTAGGCTTTATTCAATAAATTTTTGAAAGTCGTATACCAATACAGAATCTATCACAATTAGACTGAACTTATAATACCAGTTCTAAAGCATAAATCAATCAATACAAATTAATAATATCAAATCAATATATAAGTAGCACCACAAATAATATAACATTCATCCCTCTTACCACTTTCAACAAACAATTACTAATAAACAAACCTACAGACTGTTGATGGGTTCAACTTTCTCCCCACTCTTGCAAATATATTTTCATGAAACTGATTTCGAAACACTGTAGCTGGCCGAATCCAACAAAAGCCAACTCTCGCAACTAATCAGCGTGTGACGAGGCGGCAGGGTTTCTAGGCCTCTCCATTGGTGCGTGAACGCTCCAGTTTAACCACTCGTCACCCATTGCAGTTATTCATTAGGGGTCGATCCAATATAGTATCACTTAAGCTCGTTGGCTGCAGTGCGAAAACAGCCCTACCAAAACACTAAACCTCCACCGGAACCCTTCCAACCTTGCTTTCAAGATTTAGAATAACATAGTATAAGAGAAAAGAAACGTGAAGCCAATAAACTACTTCGGAAAGGGGGAAGACCAGCGGGAAAGGGGGGCGGGGTGAATGACCCTGACACTAGTCCTTGCGTTGCAGTAAGACGAAGCAAAATAAGAGAAAAAAGAAGACTGAAACTAAAAGCGTGAGACAGAGAAGGGAATGAATTGCGCGAGACGGCTGTGAGTGAAAGAGTCCTCGTTGATGAAATATTTATTCAAGGAGATATGTTACATAATGAATGAGCTACGCCCCATGGAAAATAATATTATACAGAAAAGGGGAAAAGGGAGTGCCCAGCCCCTACAAAAACGGTTGTCCCCTCCCAGGCCACTCCTGCCTTTACACGAGGACAATAGGGCTGTTATTCCGCTTTTTTTTAGAACAGCAAGCAGTGGTTATTCGCACCTGGGTAAGCTAACCACCGCAGGAAGACCGCATGGATGGACAAAATAATTGCGCCACGCTGGATTGCAGGGAATTTAAGGGAAGCAAGTCAGAGAGCAAATAAAAGATATGCTTAGCACAGTTTACTACGTGTTGCCACCTTTGAAGAAAAGGTATAAAAACATTCATTAAATATTTTTACAGCAATAAAGGATTCTACCTGCAAGCTGATAAAAAACAATGCATTATTATTATGTCGCACTATAACAATCCTCTATTTTCCCCTCCTTGCACATTCCAACATTCAACCTTACCTATAGAAGTAGCCTAACCACGACTTCTTACCACGTTAACTTCTGCTAACTGCTATGCCTCCTATTTCCTTTTCTTATTTTCCTGGCTTCAACCTTTAAAATAAACTTATTTAGATCAAGCACCTTTCTGAAAATTGACAAGAAAGGGAGGAGCATTAGGTCAAAGAAAACACCAATCCATAAAATAATGAATGAAGATAAAAAAAAATAATAATTAAAAAATACAATACTAATAAAAGAATTAAAAACTATAATAATAATGATATCATAAAAATGAAAACCTTGACGGACTTAATTCTTCCCACAACACTCTTAATATCCTACGCCCAACCACCACTCTTTCCACACTTCTACTCAACCTTTCTTTTAACAATATTCTTGCATTGTTATAAATAAACATACACCCTTTTTTTCTATACCTCTTTACACATGAACATAATCTCAAAGAATTACACCTGCCCACACCCAAAAAAATATCAAAATCGTCTACGTTAAACAGCCCTATATCTCAGACATTTATGCGACTGCTCCCCAAACCACTTAGTCACAGAGAAACAAAATATATTAAATGGGTGGTTTAACATTAGTTGGGCCGATGCTGAATGTGAACCACACCTAAACGTCAATTTTTTTTACTGCATTTCATTTGACATTTTTCAATTTCAGACTTACTCAATTTGAACCATGGAAAGATACACAATGGAGCAACGTGTTAAAGTTATTCAGGCTTATTATAAAAATGGGCGTTCAAATCAAAATGCATATCGTGCACTTCGTGATTTTTTTGCGATCAATTTAATCGTTCCTAAATTGACGATTTGTACAACTTTCGGAAAAATCACGATATGAAAAAAATTCTGTAGCAAACCGGGTCTTCTGGTAGGAAGATTTTGAAAAAAGGACCAGTGCATGCTCGTACAGCTGCGTATCTGGCAAGAAAAATATTTGCTTGCTCTGTTTGCGAATACCGTGTGGCCGAGTGAGCCATCCACTTCAACTCTGTCGTCGTGCCCCAACAATTCGCACCCTCTTCACCCACTCCGTCGTGTATGAACATATGCATAAAGAACTTGCAATTAAACGCTTACAAGGTGCAATATGACCAAGCAACTTAAAGCCTTCTTGACCATACAAAATCCTCGTCAATGGTCAGAAATCGGTGCGCAAGAAAAAGGCAACAGTGGATGATCATATTTTTCGAAGGGAAAATCGATCTTCGTAGTGATGAGGCACTTTTCACCTCAGCTGGATTGTCAATAATGCAGAATTCCTTAACAGCCGCAGCCTCGGGAAAAGTGATTGTCGAAAAACCAATGCACCCACAAAGAGTGACTGTTTGTTGCGGTTTATGGGCTGGCGGCATCATCGGGCCGTATTTTTTTTCCAAAATGAGGCCGGTCAGGCAGTTACTGGAATGGTGTTCGCTATCGTGAGGTGATAACGAACTTTTTATGGCACGAATTGGAAGGTATTGATGTGGACGATATGTGGTTTCAACAGGACGGTGCCACTTGCCACACAGCTAACGAAACAATGGCTCTTTTGCGCGACAAATTCAATGGCCGTGTTATCTCACATGGTGGCGATGTCAATTGGCCGCCAAGATCATGTGATTTGACACCGTTGGACTTCTTTCTTTGGGGTTATTTGAAAGAAAAGGTGTACGTCGATAAGCCAGCAACAATTCAAGAGCTAAAGGATGAGATAATTCAGCACATTAATGGCATAGAACCTCAATTATGCCTTCAGCGCAATCGAAAATGTTTTGAACCATCGGATGGAGAGTGTGCCGCCATCGTCCGCGGCATTTGGCCGATATTTTTTTTGTTCCATACATAAATTGAACCATACCCATATTATCATAAAAAAAATGACAGAATAAATTTTCACTCGCTAATAATTTGTGTTTTATTCAAAAT
>JABUQX010115741.1:7500-11123 GCA_015478945.1 Trachelipus rathkii | reverse complement strand
AGAGTCACCACTCTTTTTCACTCAGAAGTCCTCACTACCAGAGCCGGTAAAAGTTAGGAAAAAAATCTTCCTTCATCTTTTCTACCCTACTATTCATTACCTTCACTACCAAATTAGTGTTTGACATTTAAAAAGATCATGTATTTTTTTTAGCAATTAGATTTTTTATCTGGATTTGTTTTGCTTATTTTCATGGATATCATGGGATCATTATTCCTCCTTAGCCATTGTATTTATTAAAGCAATTCCTAATCTGGCACCTGTTTATTCCCGCATAATATCCAGAACTAAGATTTTTTAAATTTTTTAATTTTTTTTATTTATTTCCTATCTTGTATTCATATGTTTAATACCTATTAATGAAATATGAAAATAGTAACAACGAAAAACATGAGAAGAAAAAATATAGTTTAAAAATGATCAGCTATTATTTTTAATCAAATGCATAGTTCCCGTATCTTTAAATATATTTTTAAAATGTTATTATTAACTAACTATTTTCTTGCGATACTATTAAAACTAATTACAGTTGCAACAGATAAAAAATATAAAATGCGCAAAACAACACTTACAATTAAAGTATAGCCAGTATACCCCATGTATTAGACCATTTTTTTTAATGAATGTGTTGCAAAAGCTCACTAATAAATATATATATTTTTTTTTGGCCGTTAATCTCATATTAAGTTCAATAAATTTACAAGTCTTAAGTTAAGAGTTTAACAAGTTTTAGAAGGCGTATCAAATTATTATAGTGATTTAATACCAATGTTAAATTTTCAGAACACGCAAGATATATTGGCTACATTAATCTTGATCGAGGATTTTATAGTTTATGGTCGAAAAACAGGAATAGCCGAAAAGATACAATAATTATAAACATAGAACAAAGCTTCAAAAAATTATAAATAGAGTTTATAAAAGGAGTGTAAGTCTTTCTTAATGGATCCATTTTTTTTTACACACAAATATATATTCATAAGTTTGGAGGTAAATGGTTTAGAGGGGCCTTGTATCCCCTTACGCGATATCTAAAATGATATATAGAGTTCACACATGTGTAGTGAAAATTTTAATATATTTAAAACACTATCTAAAATTTATATTATTCGGCGTGATATGATATATAAATTTTTAATTTTTAAACTTACACACACACACACACACACAAATACCTACACACCCTAACATACATATATATATATATATATATATATATACATATATATATATATATATATATTATATATATATAATATATATATATATATATATATATATATACTGTGTAACATTTGATCTATTTTATAGTAATACAATGATGGGTATAATTAACTGAACGAGTACAAATATATAGCTAAAGTTATAAACCAATTGGGAGCATTTGATTTGCTCATTGAACTGAATATATATATATAGGTATGGCGCATATATATATACATATGGTGGAAAGAGAGAGTGATATATATATATTATGGTTAAAACATACATATTATATATATATATATATATACATATTATATGGCCAATATATATTATATATATTCATATATATACGCATTATTATTACATATTATATATTGCTGTTATTTATATATATATGTTATTATTATTATATATATTATTATTATTATTATTATATATATATATGTATATATATATACATATATATACCCATATATATATACAGAGTTATTATTATTATATATATATATATTATATTATATTATATATATATATATGTATATTATATATATGTTATATTGTTAATATTATTAGCTATTATTACTTTTTAAGCAAACATATATATATATTATTATTATATATATTATTATACATACATACATATACATATATATATATATTATTATATATATTATTATATTATTATTATTATATATATATATTATATATCATGCATGTCAATAGAACATAGGTGATGAAGAGACGGATTCGTGCGGTGAAGAAATTCTGAAGGCAACTCAGAACACTCAACATGTTAGAAACTTGTTTAGGAATAGAAGTAAGCGATCCTTCCATTTAGATAACGATGAAATGAACCATCAATAATATTATAGACAGACGAAGGTTTGAATTGTGTGGAAGGTAATGCCGAGTAGAAAGGTAGAGGAATTGTGTTTTTGAGGTATTGAAAATAACCTTGTTCTCAATGCCCCCACTTAGATATTCAAGAATGAACTGTTTGGTTCGACACTCTAAGGACTCCCTCCTGGCGTGAGCTAAAAGTTGTTGTGAGGGACGTCTATCAAAATGAAAGGAGTAATGAAAGATAGAGTCGCCGGCATAGGAGTTGTTAGGTGATGAAGTAAGAGAGA
The DNA here is from genome assembly GCA_015478945.1 of Trachelipus rathkii. Classification (NCBI taxonomy): domain Eukaryota; kingdom Metazoa; phylum Arthropoda; class Malacostraca; order Isopoda; family Trachelipodidae; genus Trachelipus; species Trachelipus rathkii. The sequence continues at coordinate 8,787 of JABUQX010115741.1, read as the reverse complement.
GAGAGAGAGAGAGAGAGAGAGAGAGAGAGAGAGAGAGAGAGAGAGAGAGAGAGAGAGAGAGAGAGAGAGAGACATTAATAAAAAGTAGAGTTGGGATAAAACAGAACCTTGAGGAACATCACCATTTATAGATTCAAAGGATGAACGGTGTCCGTCTACAACAACAGCCATTGAACGACCTGAAAGAAAATCAGAGAGAAAATCACAGAGAGAAGAATAGATTTCGAAAGAGGGAGATTTAGAAATCGAATCTTTGTTTCAAACTCTATGGAAAAGCTTTCAATATGTCCAACGCTAAAGTAAAAGATTCCCTGAAATTCAGAATGGAAGGGAATCAAAAATCAGAAGGAAGAGAAAGAAGGTAGTAGAGCGCTCCCTCTCTCTCTTCCCTCTCTCTCTCTCTCTCTCTCTCTCTCTCTCTCTCTCTCTCTCTCTCTCTCTCTCTCTCTCTCTCTCGATCAGAGACAATATTAGAAAAATTTAAGTGTTTTCACATCTTCTTGTTAATAATAGATTCGAAAACTTTACAAAGAACAAATGTTATAGCGATAGGACGATAGTTGAAGGGTTGAGGGGACCCCTTTTTTCGAAGCAGGGTGAATGAACGTGAACTTTCCAGCAAGAAGGGAAATCCAAGTGAAAAGACAGAGACAAAGCAGTTTACCAAGGCAGTATGCAAGCTCGGAGGCACTAGTTTTGAGAAACACAGGAGGAATATCACCACTTCTTAGTGATAAGCTCAGAGAGAGAGAGAGAGAGAGAGAGAGAGAGAGAGAGAGAGAGAGAGAGAGAGAGAGAGAGAGAGAGAGAGAGAGAGCAGAAAAAAAAGTTTTAGGAAAAATTATTGTTAACATAAGAGAGAGAGAGAGAGAGAGAGAGAGAGAGAGAGAGAGAGAGTAGAAACAAAAGTCTGAGCGAAGAATTCAGGTTTAACGGAATATAAAGCGGCAATTGTGTCGTCATAAGATACTAGAGAAGAGAAGAGGAAGATGCAAAGTTAGTTAACATTTTATTCAAAATGACAGAAAGGACGTGTGGAAGAGAAACTAGTAAGAATTTTTTAGTGTTTTTTTTAAAGAGTTTTTATTGTCACAGTGTCACAGTGTCACAGTGTCATAAGGTGCTTAAGCTTCAGGAATTCGAAGACGAAGGAAACTCCTGAAGGCTTCGTCCCTGCGGCGAATAATACGAGAGCAAGTTGAGTTAATTAAACCAAGGTTTATTATGTTTAGTTGAAGGGAAATAATATGGAATGTATGGCTCCAAGTAAGAGAGAATCGCCTCGGT
>JABUQX010115740.1:0-18233 GCA_015478945.1 Trachelipus rathkii | reverse complement strand
CTATTGAGTCTGTATTTGAATGCTTCATTTATGATCTACTTGTAATCTAATATTGTAATAAGCTCGAAATTTTTTACTAAAAATTGTAACGTTTTTGTGAGATACACCAAAGTCAGTTATGTAGTTATTATTCTCTCAGTAAAATACGAATATCACATTTCAAACCTAGCCCTCTTAGATCCTCAGATCCGAGTCGTATATCATAATATGACATCTTATTAGAGTTTAGAGTCATGAATGATGTTTTGTAGCTAATAATGTGTAGAGCTCTTACGATACCTCTTTACAACATGTAATCATAGTTAATCAACACGCACCATCGAGCACAGCACTCCTGATTATCAGTCCTATCGCTCGTGAGTTGATCTGAATCTACTGATTCTATCTTTTCATTTGATGCAGTACTATTCGAGTGGAGTGATTTTTGGATAAAACTGATCAATAACATAAACTCGACAAGTATGACGTTTATACTATAAGTCTCAATCGTCTATATATGGGTGATACGTAACTAGGGTGCGCATCATCAACTCAGCCTCCCCGGATAGAATCATTTGAACTATGAAGTGATAATATATGCACAATGACAATAATCTGACACTACCTGATTAAGCATGTAATAAACTGTAAACGGCAACAAAGTTCCACACTTAACAACAGTAAATTGTAGCACTAACATGAGCATATTGGAAGACGTATCTTTTATTTCTTCACTCTGTCAAGACGATGTCTCTAGACATAGCAAGTGTTAAATTTTACATTTAAACATGGGTAATATTTAACAAAAATTTACAGTAACCTTGTGTATATTATTCATACCAAATGCACGCCTTGAACAAGTAACGTAACGTGATACAGAAATTACAATTCATAAGAGCAGCGTAAACATTACCATGATATATAGGTAGGATATTAATGACTACAACGAGCAATTAAACGTGACGTACATATCACCCTGAGTCAGAATAAGAGCTTGTAAATCTACTGACTACGAGGTCCACAACTTCCTCCAACGAGTAAAACCGTAATAACAGAGGGCATGATATCAAAAACAATTAAATCCTCGCGACTTTCTATCCAAATCATATCGACACAACATGAAAAAGCTCTAATTTTATACAATTAACAATAGTCCATATTATATAAGCAAGAATATCAGTGTGGTAGTCTATAACCTTACCTAACCAAACATAATTTTGCGCTAATCGGGTGATAACAGACAAACAATAGTATGAAATACGCTATTCTCGTTTGGAGAGTCTACACGATCTGTAAAAAGTCTAAACTGGAGCTGCATTCCTTACTATCACACAATCTAGAACCGAGACTGATAACACGCTCACTCAATTAACAACTTTAAGTGCGAAGATCTATGTGCTCTCTCTCTCATAGTCAATTCTCGCGCTTATCATATTGAATATAACATACATAAAACATAACAACCAGACAAATAAACGAATATAATAGCTATACGTACTCAAGTTTTCATATTAATAATGCTAACATACAATCATCAGTCGAAGAAATAATGCACACAACCAAACCTTAATATCCGCCTTAAACACGAATAAAACGAGACTAAGAATTAGAAACAAGTAGCCCACTTTAGATCAATAGTAAAGTAACGGGTAAACATAGCATATCAAAACGTATACCTAATATACACTTAGTTGCAAGCATATCTCTAACATAACAATTGTTAATTTATATTAACATAGTTCGCACTCTGTAACATACAAAATTATCACACGAATGAATTAAGTTAGTATCAGTAGCTGAATCACGAAAATACTTCTAACTACAGAAGTTACATACATGTAAGACATCACACTCAGGCGTGACAGAGAGCTAAAAAAGTAATGTTACAGCGATCAAAAATACGCTGAACACTATACACAAAGAATAACTGTTAAATTAACAAAGATCACAGCTGTAACACATGTACACCGTTACTACATGACGATTGCAGAAAAAGCGGTAACCGTATGTACAAGTACTATTTGTCAAGCAGTGATACTCAGTAAGCATAATTAACTGTGGTAAGTCGTGTACATTTGAGCGACAGTAGATATAGCAAATGAGATCATAGCAACGTTGTGCGCGTATATATACGAGCCGAAAGGAATGATAGTTGCTACGTAACGTGAGAAGTGTATAATTCTATATGGTGCTCTGACATAGTCACCCTTTAACCGCAAAATATCTAAGACCTGTAGACTTAAAATATCTATATAATCCCAAGGCAAATAAATAGCACATACACAAAGATGTAACCAAATAAACATTAAAATAACAAAGTTTTTGATCAAACGACAAACATACAAAATAATACTAGATATAAATACTCATAGTAACCAGTCGTAATAGAATATTAAACTGAATTATAAAGCATGATAATATCTCTATAATAATAAAATCAAGTGATAAATCAATAACAACACAGATACCTCTCCCACACCTCTCCACTCTCTTACCGTCATGAACTCTATTTAAGATCAATTCGATCTAATGATTCATCAACTATTTCGAGTATACACTTTCTGGCGTATAAAATAACACAAAAGCAAGTTCCTTATATACTAATCATCGAAGGTTGCTAATCGTAACGAATTATATTCACATATAAATGCTACATACCATGTACACAGAACTCCAAGTGAATAATATATGATAATTACAATACAAAACCTAACACACTTAGCCGCATGAATAAACTACTAACATTAACATAAGTTCCATACACTAAAGCTATAGTAAAAACACTCAGCAAGTCGTATAAACGATAACCTTATCAGACCTCCTCTTCCAGCATATCCTACATAACTTATCATAGTAAATTTTAACATTATACACTATTGGATTTAGCGTTGCAATATCGAAGCTATCATTTCGTGAATAAAACACTACGATAAAATCGTACGTTCCTTATATATGCTACACCAATGCGTATATGAATAGCTCATAAAACAAGTAATATCCAGTGAATTACAAGCTAATAGCATCATATGAACTAAAGTAAATAATGTAAATATCACTAACCATAACACAATTAAGCAATGAATAAAACTCAGAAGCTATCAACATTTAACAAGTATCTCTCATTGTAACACAAAGTAATGTAAACTGGAACATTGCATTTAACAAATCGCTCCACTAATCATACTCTCTCCATCGCACTCATCTCCTTAAACCTATTAACTGTCAATTATAGCAAGTCGTAACAGCATAGTACTATATTAACAAAAATGATGATCCATAACCTTGATCTAATTATAATACAGACCCAGACGAGACAACAGTAACATAAAAGTTTTATATCCACAACACTAACATAAAAATAAGTTCGAATAATATCATCAGCTACAATCTAGTAAGTAGTTTTACTGATATTTAACAGCAGCTACTCACGTAAATCAAGCCATCCAACCCCTCCCCTCCTTCCTCCTCCTTCCATGCCACTTTCATTAGATCTATTTTTCTACTTGGATTCATGAATTCACATTATCGTAGTTTCATTTTCGCTGTCACCAATATAATAAAGCCTCACATAACAATAGTTCTTTGTATATACTAACTCCATCGAATATATGATAACAAGTTACCAACGTTCTGATAATAAGTAACCAATAACATAACCTGAGGCTAGAATACTTATAAATAGTATCGCAATCCGTACCACACGTGAACGATAATGAAATAAAACTAATGAATCTTACACAACTTTCCTCAAATATATAGTAAATAACTTAAAGTAAAGTGCCACTGAACAAGACTAACTCAGTTCAGTACATACATTCATCGAGCTGTTTTCAATCAATATCATCTCAGTCATGATCATGTGAATATCTCCTCTATACTAACGTAATTAATATAACAAAAATATTAAGCAGTAACCCATGTCTAGATTCTCATCTAACTGACAGACGTATATATACATCGACTACATAAGCTACACAAATTTGTTTACCAACAACTGTCGTAATATATTTAACAAAACAAAAATTCGCTCAAAACTCGTCATAACTCATCATATAACTCCCCTAACGATATAATTGTCAAATCATACAATGTTAAATCTCCTATACACATTATCATAAATATTATATATACAAACTTATTCACTATCCTAGTCACATAAAATATATATCAGTCATAAATTAAAAATATCAACGCTCAACGATAATGGTAGGTAGTTTTGCTAGATAGTAAGCTATAGTTGGTAATACCAGAGATTTAATACTATAAAAATAATAGCCAATACTAGCGTTGTTATTATATTCATACTTACAGCTCGATATATGCTGAGTATAACGAGATACGTGCAGTAGAGACACTCATTGATGTGGGCAATATAATTAGAGCGACCATATAATAGTTTTCAAGATGCTCGGTAACTATATCTATTGCATTAGATCAGGCAGTTCACTGTTAAGTGATTAATATAACAAGACAAACCTGACACAGTACTTGTATATAGATAGAGTTTAGAACTCGGACTTACTAGTTCCATGAATTGATAACAGGGTCTCAATACTTTGCGGCAAAAGTCAGAGAATAAAATAAATACGAGTAAAAATCTTGCTATGCAGCCTAGTTAGCTCGCTCTTATACCATATATGAATTAAGTAGGGAATCATTTCAGCTATGTATGTAGTGCAAGATCGTAATATACATACTCGCACCAAGAACTGATTACGGATTGTTGCATTTGTTACATATATTATATCGATAAGTTCTAGTATTTAATATCAAATAATGATTAGCTTTTTTTCGAGTATAGCCTCGCAATTACTTTAATTTTGCGATTCATAGTGCCGATATATCTCCGCTAGCGATACAAGTCGAGAGAAGATTATAGTTATTAGTGTATGCTATAATCAGTCTACAAAAAAGTTTCGTAATCACTCGCCAAGTGAGGCTTGACTATGCATAGTCTCTAATACGAATCTATCTGTTGAGATGCGCGTAGGCGCATAAGAATCAGGACAAATGCTAAGAGCGTTGGGGCTATTGACTTTACTTGCTTATTGGATTTACCATGGATCTTTAATATCAGTCAAACAGATATTACTGCTGTTTTACTCTGTGGAATTCATATAGTCACTATTCGTAGTATACATCTTTGTATATTATCTAGTATCATGTCAGTGATAAAAATTCTTTTATTATCATTCATAATGTAATCTAGGTTTAATACATTGTATATGCGTTTTGAACAACGTTATTATACAGTTCGGAAGAGGTTTTATTGTTCTATTATGTAATACTGAGGGTCTTATAGATGGACATTTCATTTCTAGGAGATATTTAACGAAGTGATATAGTATGCGTACACAATATTCGCTTACTAGCTACCCCTTAAACTCACTCTTACATGATCAAGTCGTAAAGAATAATACAAGGACAGGGTAGTCTGTGCAACAATGAAAGTGTTAACTATTAACATTTAGTATACGCAATAAGATTAATGTGTTACCATAATCACACATAGTAATACAATCGTAATATGCTGCGTGAGATATGCTTAAAAGTGTGTTTCCATGGTGTTACTTTTGGTATACGAATAACTGAAGGCACTGCATGTGTAAGTGCAGAGAAAAGTATTGTGTTAATGTCTAGTAAGCTTCATATGGGTCATTCAGATTTAACGTGTCGGTTTAGCTGAAAACTATAGACTACATTAGGCTATCATGAAAGTCAGGTGAATAGTTATTTAGACTTTATCTCTCAGAGACAGATTAAAGTCTCCATCTACTTATCTCATATTACGAGGCCCTTAGTATATCATAAGAAACACTCATTTGTGATCTCATAGATTTGATACCTCAGAAGATGATACCGAAAATAGTGTACTCGCCGAGATCAATAGACCTAACATACAATAAACGTGTACACTATGTAAATGAAGGTAGTCATTGGTAGTGTCACTTGAAGTTGGAAGTCCAAACTTGACGTGGATGTGACAGTATATAGATTGCTTATGCAATTGCATGCTCTATAATAGACGTTACTGACTTTTAAATATTCACACGTGTAACTTCTATACAAGTGTTACTATCTAATATCATTATTAATAACTGCAAAGAACTCTTCTATATTATCATGATTGGTATCGTATATCGTGGATAAAATCTTAGTCTATGTTACTGATATTGTTCAGTATGAAATGCTAGTACTAGATTAAATCTCATAGTCGTAACTCGATTAATGCATATAACCAGATCTCCTTAATGTCTGATATTACTGTGATATATGTGTCAATAAATTTCAGTACGTTAACATATGCTAGATATTGCGTGGTGGTGATAGTTTTAATGACTAGGTTAATCATAGTCTTGATTTTGCAGATGTTATTACTTCTACTATAGTTTTAACGATAGATGGACTTTGTTTTTTACAGATATTGACACTTTTACTCTATATCAGTCTAAATTGTGTATATGCTCATTGACTCCAAGTATGAGACTTAACGACTATATATATTCATTATAATCGAATCGTATTTAATCTAAAATAGTCTAGCTAACGTATTAAATGATAGGACAACAGTTATTGTATCTCATGATACAGGCAGACATATATAACAGAATGGATTAAGGCAAGATTCTCTTTAGAATGAAAACTAACTATATTAGTATAGTTGTGGATGTGATACCAGAATTTGATACTACGAACTATGCTAATCGCTATATAATTCTACTCAGTTAAAATCTAACCGTACACAAAATTTAACCATTCCGTAACTGTTATCGATGATAATGCTCTCGAACTAACTCAGCTCTGCAACCTCACGCGTTACGTCCTATGACTCTCTGCTGTGAGCATCTCTCTGTTATCTAGGTGTGAATCAGATATGTGCACAGACTTGTTAATGTCTAGTATTACGTTTTCGGTTCATAATTCATGCGTAAGAGATCGCTAGTTAGGTTTGATCAATGTGGATACATTTATATTCTTGATGTTTCCTTTTTGTAATCGGTATAAAGCCTAATCGGAACATTTATATAGCTTAAATAACATGGTAACAAAAAGTTATTCTCTATGTTTACGTTTTCATGTCAAATAAATAGCTTTATATTAGCATCACCATTACAAGAGACTAAGAAATAGTGTTACCAATGACAAAACCCTAACCCACACCCTTACGGCATGAATTATTAGGTACTTAGATATAAGAACTAGCTTTATTTTACTGATCCTCGAATATTAGCGCAAAATAATTATCTCGAAATGTGCACTTAGAATCAAATTAAGATCGATAGAATCAAAAAGGTCAATGGGGACGGGTGGGCGGTTAGGGAGAGGGTTGGGAGGGTACGGCGCTGGTTTGATCTGTACTGATTTAATTGATTTACAGCTTTTAAATCGGTAAACTATTACAGTTACTTTTTAAAAAAAAAAAGGGGATTTATTTTAATTTTTTTTTTTTTCAAAAAAAAGGAATTTACTTTTATTTTTATGTTTTTTTGGATAAACTTTGTTATTTTTGTGTTTATGTTTGTTAAACTTTGTTATGTTGCTATTATTGTTGGGAATTATGATATTTAGGTAGGTATGATAAATCTGTGTTAAATGTTACTATGATAATGTAAAAAAAAACTTGTTACGTTAGCATATAATTCGTGGTCTGTATGATAATCGGACAAGGTTAGGATACATTTTGCTTAAATGTTACTGTGTCAAGTAAGATTAACGTTAATATTGTTAGAGATATACTGAAAAAGTATGAATAGGTTACGTTTTGCATCAATGTTAATTACTTTAAATGTTCTTTAACAGGTATGTTATGTACTGAGTGATCATTGTGTTCCAATGATATGTAAAGTAGGCAGAAGAATGTTAGAAATTTCTATATACTGTAAGTTTTATTGATGTGGGAAACTTTGTTACGATAGAGTATTTCTTGATCAGTATGATATAACCATTGGTTATGATAAAATTTTTGTTAAAAATTACCATGTTAATATAAATTAACATTGTTATGTTAGAGATATGCTTGACTAAGTTGAATAGGTTACCGTTTTTGTTATTGCTATGTAGTTACTTTTACTATTGTTTTAAGTGGGCTACTTTTGTTTATTTTAACGTTTATTCGTGTTTAAGGGGGTATTAGGTTTGTTGTTGTACATTATATTCTTAGACCTGATGATGTTATGTTAGCATTATTAATATGAAAACTTTGTTACGTTAGAATATATGCGTTGATCAATGTGTAAAGAATTTTTTTTATGTTATGTTAATTCAAAATGATACTCGTAAATGTGACATGAATCAATAGAATCAATTTAGATCTTTGGATTAAGTTGTTAATGATAGCTGTTATTTGTCTGCGTTGTTGTCTGTGTTTAAGTATGTTATGTGCATAGTTTAGCTTTACAGAGGGTAGAACTTTACTTTGTTTGTCTTTACCCGTTAGGTATTATGATTTGGTTAGGTAAGGTTATGATAAATTTTTTTTGTTAAATTATTACTATGTTAATGTAAAATTAACATTGTCATGTGGGGAATGTTTGATAAGAGTGTGAATGGATTATGTTTTGTATGCCTTGTTAGTTTACTTTACTGTTGATAAGTTTGGGACCTTCTGTTAGTGTTAACGTTTATTCTTAGCCTAAGATGTGTTCAGGTTTGTCGGTTGTATATTATATTCCTATTGTAAATGTTACGTTGCTATAAGTGGAAAACTGTTCGTAGCGTACTTTCGCTGCTTTGTATGATTTAAATACACAATGTTATTGGTAAAATTTTGGGTTAAATATTACCATGTTAATAGTAAAATTAACATTGTTATTGTTAGAGAGAATATGTTTACAAGGTGCTTGAATAAGATACGTCATCGAGCTATGTTAGTTAGCTTTACTTTGCTTAAGTGTGGAACTTTTGTTAACGTTAACAGTTTATTCATGTTAAAGGTGTGTCAGATTTGTCATTGTGCATTATATCCTTAGTTCAGATTGATGCTATGTTTGCTTTATTAATGTGAACTTTGTCGTCAACATATATTGATTGATCTTTGTATAAGAACTTGATTTTATGTTATGTTTATCAAAATTGATACTCGAAATGTGAATTTGATCAATAGATCATGATTTAACAGGAGGGTGGCTGGATTGGTGGTTTGATTACTGATTTACGGTTTAGGGTATGTAAAACGTAAATTTTAGTAAAAAAATTTACTCAAATCAATAAGATCACGGACAGGAGAGTATGGTGGATGTTTTGATTACTGATTTACTGATTTATTTGGCTTTAGGGTATGTAAACGTTACATTTTAGTAAAAAATGACTTAAATCAATAGATCAATAGATCAATAGATCACAACTGGAGAGGAGGGTGGTTGGATGATGGTTTGATTTACTGATTTACTGATTTAGGGTATGTAAAACCGTTACAATTTTAGTAAAAAATTCTTGAAGAATCAAAGATCAATAGATCACGGAAGGGCTGAGGAGGGCAGTTTCATTTACTGATTTACTGCTTAGGGTATGTAAAAACGTAAATTTGTAAGTTATAAACATAAAAAGAATAAGAAATTTTATTTATTTATTTATTTATTTATTTATTTATTTTTTATTTTTTTTTTTTCTTGATGTTTCTGAAACTATTATTTTCGAAATCTACAGACCCAATAACATATATAAAGACACCAATATTGGATCATTACACAAATATTTAATAACTCAGCACCGCACCGGCTTCAGCACCGGAGCCGATACTGACTCCGACTCCTCTGACTCTGAATTCTTCTCAAGACTTCTTCCTTCCTCATTCTTTCTTCCTTCCTCCTTCCTCATTCTTCTTCCTTTCTTCTTCTCTTCTTCCTCTGTTTTGCATTCCATGCATTTCTTCTTTTTTTCTTCAAATGGGGACCCCCCCTCCGGGGGGTCCCTGGACTCCGAATCCGAATCCGACTCCAGTTCCGTCTCAGACTCCGAATCCTCTACCCAGCCTCCAAGTTTCAGTCTTCTACGATCATTTTAATTTTTTGTGGGGCAGCGTCCCCCCTTACGGGGGGGGACGCAGAGGAACGTAATCTCGTCTCCGACGAGATTACGTCATCATATAGCTCACATCCAAATTTTAGCCCGATACCTTAAGCTCTTAAACATGGTCAGTGACGAATTTGACCGTTGGCGCCTGAGGGGACAACACCCCATCAGGGGTGACCTACGGTCACCAAAACTCGCCTGTGATTCACCTGTTTGATTGGAAATCGTTAAGCCTAATCTTCGCTCGGAAAAGGAAGCAGCAACAAGGGCGTAGCATCCATATTTCACCCTTCCACTCTCGCGGGGAGGTTACCCCTATATACATCTAGATACTTTGAAATTCGGTGTGATCAGTTTATCACACAATAACCATATACCAAGTTTCAGACCGATAGCTTTATTCCTTCCTATCGGAAAAGGTGCAACCGCTCAACTAGCCCATACTCTATTGTTGTTCCCTTGTTTATTAACTTGATAACTGTAAAAACAAAAAATTTACAATTTTGTCGCTAATAAAACTATTTGTAACACTTGAGCTTCACACATTTAAAAATATTTTAAAAATAAAATCCCAAATATTTTTTAAATATTGTTTAAATATTTGACGTACAAGTAACTTATAATTATAATTTTAAACCTCACTAAGCTATGTTATTTAATATTTCACTTTCCATTTAACTACACCTACATTACTAATTTGGTTTCCCTTACATGACTTTTACTAAATAGTTGTAGTAATTATTCTCTATAAAGCTTCAATCTTTAAAACCTTCTGTAAATAGTGTTCGATTTAGTAGGTTTTTAAATAAAATCGGCTTAAACTTAACTGGATGCTGATAACAACATGGAGCCTATATATTATATTATATATATATTATATTATATATATTTATATATATATATATATATATATATATATATATATATATATTATATAATATATATATATGATATATATATATATATATATATATATATATATATGAGCTTTATTAAATCCCGGAGCGAAAAAAATTTAAGCTTCAAACACACACTTGGGGAATGCATTTTAAGATTCTAAATTTACGAAATAAAAAAAAAAAGAGAACTTTCTTTGAATTTTCGGAAAACGTGGAAGGTATTATTTAGGATGTAAAAGAAATCGATATATATTTTTTGCGCTTCACACGCTCAGGCATTCACTTTCATTGAAATGCATGCATGTTATTTTTAATTGAAATATGTGTTCATTTATTGTATTACAGAGCATGATAATAATATAAATTGATATTGAATATTTTTTTTGTTCCGGGGTTGGGCCTTCTGCCCCCCCCCTCTATATCATCCCTCCGTCCGCGTGCACGTGCTGGACTTTTTTTTTTTAAATTAAAAAAAAAACTCCCAATTGGTACAAATAAATGAAGCAAGGCAGGATTTTTTCCCCAAAAATTTTAATACATTCTTGAAATTGCTTACCAACCATTTCGATTACTAATTTTTTTATTGCTTAGTTGTTTAATAGTTTGACCCTATATATATATATATATATATAATATGAATTTATAATATTATTATATATGTGTTTTTATATATATATATATATATATATATATATATATATATATATATATATATATATAGGCACTATAAGATAAAGTAAAGGGCAATAAATATAGGAATCGAAAATCGCGGAACTCTGCTCATGTCAGCCAGCAGTGTCACGTGTTAGCTAAAATTCCAATAGAAAGATCGCGAAGTTTCACAAGTGCTTTTTTTTATCATGTTAGTTTTTGCTAAAAAAATTTTTTTAATATATTTTTTTTAAGGGGCTCGAGCCGACGGAGGGGACAGAGGGGGGATGAAGTCCCGCCCGTCGTCCCCCCCTTGAGGCCGAGAGACCCTGACTCTTTGACATTTTGCCATTTAATCTTGGTATTCCTTTAGTTTAAAAAAAAAAAACTGTTATTGGCAACCTTGTCGCACTATTGCCTTGAAATACTCGAAAAAAAAAATCGATTTACTTTGTTCGTTCGATATATATCGGGTAACTACCTTTTAAAGGACAAGTTCCTAATATATATATATAATATATATATATATATATATATATATATAATATAATACATAGATATATATATATATATTATATATATATATTATACATATATATATTATATATATATATATATATAATATATATATATAATATATTATATATATATATATTATATATATATATATATAATATTATTATATATATTATATATATATATATTATTAAATATATATATATTATATATATATATATATATATATATATTATATATATAATATATATATATATATTATATATATATATATATATTATATATATAATATAATAGTATATATATATATTATATATATTATAATATATATATATATATAATATTTATATATATTATATATGCAATAATTTAATATACATTATTATAAATGAGGTTTTTCATTATTGTAATAAATATTCAATATCTTTTAAATATTTTAAATGTTAATGAAGATATGGTAATAACTGCAAAAAAAATCATTTAAATCAAACATCTCAATTGCTTACTTTCACAATCAGGTTAAGGTATTTTTAGACCTTAAATTCTGATTCTTTGTCAAGAATTCTTCTTCCATTTTTATGCGAATCGTTTGACAGTACTTATAAATCTAGAACGGATTTTTATAATTAAATTTAACTGAAATTGGTTTAAAATAGTTTGTTGTCCTTGAGAAACCTGTATCTCTTGTAAGAAAATTGCCTCAGTGTGCATTTATCTGCCTCCAGTAAGCTCAAGTCAATTTTTATTAAAAAAATCTACGTATCGATAAAGTCTACAATGTCCTTTTTTCTGACCCTTTTTAAAAACAATGCAAATCAAAGAATAAATTATAAATATAAAAATAAACTACATTATATATACGTTAAGTATAAATAATAAGATGTAAAAAAAAAGTATAAGTTATAGTTGTTAGTTAGTTTACATAGATTTAAATTTTTTTTTTTAGATTATTTTTAAAATACCTAAATCTGCTTTATTACTATAGTTTCAATTTGACTTTAAGCATTTTTACTTCAGTTTTATGAAAATGTGTTCGAATTCATGCAATCGACGGTGTACGGAGGTGAGGCAGATAACCAACATGATTAAATATTTTCATAACAATATTCAAAAATAAAAATATGAAAGCATAGTATTAACAGGCTGGGTTGTGGAGTCGGTTCAAAAATTTTACTCGACTCCTGACTCCGACTCCGACCTCTTCAAAATTACCGACTCCGACTCCACCCTTTTGAAAATTGCCGACTCCGACTCCGACTCCGACTCCGACTAAAACTCCGACTCCGACTCCAACTCCGACTCCGACTGCGACTACTTTTGAAAACTTACCACTCTTGAAAATTACCGACTCCGACTCCGCCTCCGACTCCACCCTCTTCAAAATTACCGACTCCGACTCCACCCTTTTCAAATTGCCGATCTCCGACTCCGACTCCGACTCCACTCTCTTCCAAATTACTTCCGACTCCGACTCGACTCCGACTCCGCTCCGACCTCGACTCCGACTCGACTCCGACTCCACAACCCTGTTAACGATTAAATTTTCGCTTCACATCATCCACCAGAAGTAGACAAGAGGTCTGTCAGTGCAACAAATAACTGATTGTGAGGTTTCACGAGTAAGAATTATTTTACGTCACCGGCTTGCTAGGCCTGTCGTGGTAACCCTCCTATTTTATTATTGTTTTATAAAAAGGCTTATTAAAAACTTTTTGTGGACACACATGCACTCGTGTGTTTATATATATATATATATATATATATATATATATATATATATATATTTATGTTTATGTATGTATATATTTATGTATATATTTTTTTGTATTTTATATTATTTAAAAGCGCTCGGTAGCTCAGTGGTAGAGCACTTGACAAAGAAGGTGAAGTTTGGTGAGAAATTGTGATCTATTCTCTCCTTGGGCTTGGCTTCGTCCTGCTCGGATGTTAATTGAGTACAAACCCTCCTAGATTAGGGCCCTGCCCGTGAGTGGTGGTGTTATAGAAAAAAAATTTGATTGAATTTTCAAGCAAGCTAGTCCTTAGTTTTGTAATATAGTAATTTTAACAAAAAGTGCTTTGATTAAAAAATTTTGAGCTTCACATTTAAGTTTGCTTATAATTAATTAATAATTTATTTTACTTTCATATTTAAATTCCAAAAAATTAATTTTAAGTTTGGAAAAATTTAAACAATAATATTGTATAATGTTTTTCCTACTTGTATATCAATCAGAAGCAACTAGCCAGAACACCAGATTTCACTTCAAATTAAAGAATGCTTCAGATAGAACTTGCTCAGCAAACCTGTTGGACTCCCACTAGTCCTCTCCATCCTTCCCGATATTTCCCATTTCAATTCTTGATGTTTCTTCTGAAAAATTCTTTGGTCTTTCTTCTGTTGCTCCTCATTTTCGTTTCACATCTGTTCAAATCATATGAACACTCAACGACAGCCAACCTATTTGAAATATTAAATATTAAATAGGATTAAATTTTTACTGAAATCAGGCAATCCATTGATTTGGGTGTAATTATCTTTACATGATTTCAATAATGTGATAATATCAAAAAATGTAATAATGAATTAATGCCAAAAAAAGTGAAATAATATCTTGCCAAGAACATTTGGTAAATTTAAACAAAATAATAAATGCAAAGAATGTTGTGAGGATATAAAGAATTTATTATGCAATATTATTATATTTTGAAGAAGAATTTTTGTACTCTTAAAATGTTATAAATAAAGAGATAACTAAATATTTAAAATTAATTTACTTTGGTAAAATCAAAGCTATCAGAATTGTAAGGTACTGTAAATAGTAAGAACACTTTTTATCTATCGTTAATGTGTATAATCAACTCTATTCGAAGGAAAGCTTATGAAAGCTTTTACATTCTCCAAGGCTCTGTAGTGGCCGTGACGGGCTCAAAGTTCGAGACAACGCATCAACTTAAAGTGTGCGAAATCCAGTAATATCCAAATTTTCACCATTTTGGTAAGCACAATCTCGTAGCAAAAGTAATAAATCATAGTGCTATTGATATTATGCTTTAATAATAAATATCTATATGAAGTGATAATATAAAAAATTGGCGTGATACCCATATATCAAGATAACAGTTCTTAACTGAATTTTATTTCAATCTCAACCTAAAATTTAAGTGAATCAGAATAGTTTTTGATAAAAAAGTCCACTGAATCTGTGGCACATTGATTTAATTATTGTTTTCCAAATTTTTTAAGGTTACATTTTTTTCGAAATTTTTTCATCTACCTAAAATTTCAAGCTTAGCATTAATATCTATTGAGGAAAAAATTAAATTCCTTAAAAGAAATTAAAAACCAATTGGCGAATTCAAAACAAGTGAATAAAATTTTATCAATCAAAAAAATAGAAAAAATAGAATTAAACCAAAGTAACAAGATTAAAAAAAAACTTTAATGTTTTTCAATCATAAAAAAAAAACAATAATCCCTCTCATTACAAATATTACCAAATAATATTAAATAAAATAAAATAATGTAACTTATCACACATATAAAAACGCACTTCCCAATGAAACCATTGCCCCAACCCTTAATATTGCCCTTCATAAAAACCCCCCAATGGACCCTCAAATAAACGTCAACTTATCGCTTTTATAACGAGACTTCATTTCACTGCGTTCTAATAATCATTAAGAGATTTTCAGAGGCTTCCTTTCATGCTTCATTCTACGAAAAGCATAACATTCCCCATGGAAAAATATGAAAACCAATTATCTCATAATATTTATTATATATATATATATACCCTATATATAATATATATATATATATATATTTATTATATATATATATATATATATATATATATATATATACTATATTATCAATATATATATATGTCTTACATATTTATATATTTATATCGTTATATATTAATATATATATCATATATTATATATATATATATATATATATTATATATACTATATATATTATATATATACCTATAATTGTTTACGCGTTTATACTTATACTCAATAGTATATTATATATATATTAGCCCTAGATTAGGACTCTGCCAGTGAGAGGTGGTGTTTATAACATAATACTATATACTATAAATACTATATATATATATTATAATATATATTATATATATACTATATTATATACTATATATCATCTATATTCATATAATATTATATATATCGGTATACCTTATCTATAAGCCCTAGCTCCACTCTAGGATCCTCTGTCCGTCGTAGAGTACGTTCGGTTCTATTATTACCTCTCCTCTATCTACGCTACTCTCATTACTACTTCTCTACTCTATCTCATACTTCATATTATTAATTTATGTGATTGTATAATAAGATACTCTGTGCTGAAAGCGATCTATAACTAATAAATATTAAAATAAATATATTTAAATATATATTTGATATTTATGATCATTAATTATTTATATAGTAATTAAAATATTATTAACATTATATGCACAATTATTATTATATATACTCATATAATATATTTTATTTAACTGAAAAATTAATATTTACTTAACTATGAATATATATAGAAACATTTATATTATGGTTATTATATTGTCTTTAATAAGTTTTAAATAAATATTATATTGTGGGAGTTTAATATGAGTAACTCTAGTATTCTAATTTTAACCTACTCTATCTACATAATACTATTACTATTTAGTATATATACTAGGGATTATATATATAATTAATTAATTATAATATATATATATAATTATATATATATATTATATATATATATATATTAGTAATACTATATTAATATATTAATATATTAAATTATTACATTATACAGTGTATATATGTATATATATAATATTATATATATATTATATTTATATATTAGGTACTATAATAATAATCATCTTGTATAGTATATATATAGTAAAATGAATAAATGAAATGAAGGTATGCGCATGATATGAATACAAGATATTTTAATCTAGTTGTGTTATTAGGAGGTTGTAATTCTATTTAATATTAGAATAATATCTAAAAATAATTACTCAATTAATAATTTTAATTATCCTAATAATAATTATGCAATCAATCAATTAAAATATTTTTTTTAATTATTTTATTCGCTTCGCAGAGTCTTTCACAAAAAATAAGAGAGAGAGAGAGAGAGAGAGAGAGAGAGAGAGAGAGAGAGAGAGAGAGAGAGAGAGAGAGAGAGAGAGAGAGAGTAGAGAGAGAGAGAGAGAGAGAGAGTGAGTGAGTGACGTGATGAGGTGAGTGAGTGATTTGAGTGACGTGATGTGAGGAGTGATGTGATGTGAGTGAGTGATGTGAGTGAGTGAGAGAGAGAGAATACAAATTTGCAAAATTAACACAAGCTCTCGTTACATAAACACCATTAAAATAATACCATATATGTACGCTTGTACATATGTGTGTGTGTGTGTGTGTGAATTAACTCCTGTGTACATAAATGTTAACAATAAAGACACCTGTCATTCAATTAGCTTTTACAATGAGATACTTTTCCGAACATTTTATTAATGGTATTGTCATAGATTAATTAATATATATATATATATATATATATATATTGATAATATACTATATATCTATAATATATACCTATATAGTATATATATATAATATATATATATACTTATATAGTATATATACGATATATATAGTGTATAAATTTTATAAACCATTGTAAAATGCATCACCTATCCTCTTCAGTCATTTTTACATATCTCTCATACCTACATATACTCAATATTAATATATGTGCCTATATATATAGTTTATCTATATTAGTATCTAATATTTTTATATTTCTATAAATTTTAAACTATAGTTGTAATCTTTAAAACGATATATATAACTATCTTCAATATATATTATCTATTTTATTTTATTATTGCTTTAATTTATTTTATACTACTATTAAACTTGAAAATATATTTATATTATATTTATATATGATAGTTAGAAGAGCCTATAGTAGTATTGAAAGTGCGGTTTAATCTGTGAAAGTAAAATTGAGTTAAAACTAGTAACCGTACTCACTTTCCTGGGTCTTGAGCCATTACTGCCGGGAAACACCCTCCGAATCGAGACTTTTACAGGAAATATCAAGCAACGAGGATACCTCACCTCCACTTCAGCAAGTAAAGT
>JABUQX010115739.1:25000-30000 GCA_015478945.1 Trachelipus rathkii | reverse complement strand
GATGAGACCTGTAATAGTTCTCTTACATAAGGGTAAGGAAGATAAGGGCAACTGTAGGAACTATAATAGAATTAGTTTATTGAGTGTTGAAGAGAAGATATATGTTATAATTTTTTTTTGAAAGAGTGCGTCGAGTGACTGAGGGACTGGTTGGTAAACAGCAAGGTGCATTTAGAAGTGGTAGAGGATGTGTGGATCAAATTTTCATAATGATACAAAGGATTGAGAAAATGAGATGGAAGAGAAATAAATTACATTTAGGTTTTATAGACTTGTAGCAATAGGCGTATGATAGGATTAATAGGGAAGCCCTGTGGCAGGTATTAGTGATATATGGTGTTGGTGGCAGGTTTCTAAATTGAGTCAAAAGTATGTATGTCGATAGTGAATCGTTTGTAAGAATAAATGGAGTGAAAATTGAATGGTTTGATAGGAATAGTTGAGTGAGGCAGGAATCGGCTATGTCTCCTTCCCTATTTAATTTGTATATGGATGGGATGATGAAAATATTAGAGGTAGGGGTGGTAGGAGAGGGTGTTAGAATGATTTAGAATGGAGGAGAATGTAGTATGCCCTGTTTATTGTACGATGATGATCTGTTTTTGTGTGGCGAATCTGAAGAAAGTTTGAGAGGATTGGTAAATGGTTTGGTAGGGTGTGTAAAAGGAGGGATTTGAAAGTAATTGTTGCTAAGAGTGAGGTGAGGTGATGGTAGTGGGTGAGGAGAGTCCACGTTTTGAAATCATGTTGGATGGTGAGCAATTGAATCAAGTATCTGAATTTATATATTTGGGTTGTGAATGGTGGAAAGGTGTCTGGTGCAATTAAATCCTTGGTGAATGTAAAGGGATTAAGTCTTGAGTGCTCTAAGGTTCTCCATGAAGGTATGTTGTCATCGGTGTTAATATATAGTGTGAAACTGTGTTGTGGAATAAGAGGTTTATATCTAAGGTGCAATATGTTCAGATTGATAATCTCAGAGGCGTGCTAGGCGTGAGAAGTATTAATAAAATGAGGAATTAGCATATTAAGGACATTCCTTTCCTTCAGACATTCCTTTACTGACTCAAACCACTTTTTCTGTAGTCTCAAAGCTAGCAATTGCCAGCACACTCACCAATATAAATCCTTTAACCAATCGACTATCATCCATCCTTTCCATATTATCAAACCACCTTAATACGTTTTTCTTTGCTCTCTCATATACGCATTTCTTCAAACCGTGTGGTTTGAAGAAATGCGTATATGAGAGAGCAAAGAAAAACGTATTAAGGTGGTTTGATAATATGGAAAGGATGGATGATAGTCGATTGGTTAAAGGATTTATATTGGTGAGTGTGCTGGCAATTGCTAGCTTTGAGACTACAGAAAAAGTGGTTTGAGTCAGTAAAGGAATGTCTGAAGGAAAGGAATGTCGGAAGGAAAGGAATGTGAGTTTGGAAGAGGCGAGAAGAAAGGTACATGGTATGAGTAAATGGTGGGGTTTTGTAAGAGGGTATGGTTGCGGGTCTGGGCCAAGGGATATACCCTACATTGACGCTAAACCAGAATTAGGTTCCGTCGCAGTCTTGTGAAGCCCTAAGGTGAATTTGTTTGACTGCGACGATCCCTCACTTAAAGGTAAAGTGGAGAGGGCAAGGGACTTTTCTCTTTTAAGATAAAATAAAATATTCCCTCAATGAGAAAATTGTCATATTCGAATTTTTAAAATATATTTTGATCTTCTTGAATAATACCAGATCTTAATGACCAATTTCATTGTATTGGGACTGCTAGATTATGAAGATAAACAACAAATATTAAAAAATATAAAAAACAATTCCAGTTGAATTGAACCATACTATAATCGTGTCATTTTCTATAATCAGATTTTTATCATTAAATGAAAGCTGTCACTCTCGAGGTCTACTGGTGATATACTTTCCTATCTAACAGATTTATGGTTTTCCATCCTTAGGAATTACGGGGAGACTTGCGTAGTGGCGCTTGACATATCCAAAGCATTTGACCCGTTCTGGCACGCGTCACTGCTCTCCAAGCTCCCTTCCTTTGGATTTCCTCCTTCTCTTTGCTACTTATGTCTAGCTTTCTTTCAAATCGCTCAATATCGGCTGTTGTGGATGGGGCGACTACTTCTTCCATTTCTGTCAATATTAGGTGCTCCTCAGGGTTCTGTCTTATCTCCTAACTTATTCTTGCTTTTCATTAATGATCTTCTCGTCTGCACATCTAACTCTATCACTCATATGCACGATGATCGACTAACTCATTTATTCCAACTCATTTCAATTCTGCTCCTTCTTTTTACTTCTATGCATATCGTCTTAATCTTTCCGATTCCATTCTCGCTGATCTGGATAGAATTTCCGGGTGGGGTCGTCGCAACCTTGTGAAATTTAATTCTTTAAAAACCCAATTTCTACAAATCTCCCTTTTTAAGACACCTTCTAACTTTCCTATCTTTTTCGATGGTTCTCTCGTCTCTCCTGTTGACAATATAAACATCCTCCTAGGCCTCAACATAAACAAAAAATGTCTTGGAAACCTCACATCACAATGGTTGCTAAGGCGGCACCTCAAAGGGCTTCGGGGAGTTCTGTTTGGAGCTGCGGGACTTTTTCCTCTTCACAGTTACTCAGTTATACAAAAGGATCTCATCCGCCCTTGTATGAGTACTGCTCTCATATCTGGAAGGGCTCGGAAGTTTCATCGGCTTTTATGGATAGGAGTCCGAGTCAAGGCTAAAGACTTATAAACTGTCCTGTACTTTCTAGTTCCTTGACCCTCTATCTTTGCAGCGCGATGTTGGTGCTTTATCTCTTTCTATAGGTACCGCAACAGGGGCAGGTGCTCGAGGAAACTTTCCACTCGCGTGCCACACTCCTTTAAGACGCCCTCGTAGCACAAGGGTGCTGTGTCAGCACATGAGTTTTGTGTTGATGTTGGCAACTCCAGACTGGTTCGACCGACGCCTCCTTCTTTCTGCCACCTCTTTGTTCTGGCAAATTCTCTTTATCATGCTTCTGTGTTTCCTACTCGAAGATTTAATCTCCCTCACTTTAAAGCCCGCGTTCAATGACAGCAGAAATTTTATCAGAAACATAATCTCTGTAACTGTCATTAGTATTTTGGCTTATTTACAAAGCAAAAAACACTCTTTTCAAAAGAGAAAAAGTAAATAAAAATAAAAAAAAATCTACTATGGCTACTACTAAACTAAATAAAAATAGAACACACACACGCAACTTAAAATGGTTAATTATAACTAAAACAGCATTCTAAAAGGGTTGGTTTATCTTTATATATATAATATATATATATGTATAATATAATAATATATATAAATATATATATATATATATATATATATATATATGCATATATATATATATATATATATATATATATAATATGTAGATGTAACATAGAAAATAATAATAATAATAATAATATGTAATAACCAATAATAACTCTTTAATGATAGTAATACTAGTAATATATATGTATGTATATATATATGTATATAATAATAATAATAATAATAATAATAATATATATATAAATCATATATATGTATATATATATGTATATGTATATGTATAATAATAATAATATGTATATAATAATATATATAATAACACCAATATATATATATATGAAGTAATAATAATAGTAGCATATAATAAAATATAAATAACACATATAATAATAATAATAATAATAATAATAACTTTCTTTCTAACAACATTTAATATTGTAATATTTATAATAATACTATATAACATATAATATATATTTATATATATAAAAAATATATAATAATAATATAATATGGCTAATATATATTAGCCAACAATAATATATATAGTAATAGCCAATAACTCTTCTTCAACCTTATGTAATAATATGTATATATATAATAATATATACATATATATATGTGTAATAACTAATATATATAATATATGTAATAACTATAATAATATATAATAACAACTAATAATATAATATATATAATATATATAATAATAATATGTATGTGTTTCTATATATATATATATATATTAGCAGTAATAATATATGTATAATAATAATATTGTATATGTAATATATATATATATATATAATATGTATAATAATAAATATATATATATGTATATATATATATATAATATGTAATAATATATATAATATATATATAATATAATATATATATATATATATAAATATATATAATATATAATATAATAATATATATATATAAAAATAATAATAATATTATATATATATTTCTTTATATAATATATAATATATATATATATATATATATATATATAATAATATAATAACAAAATAATATATAATATATATATATATATATATATATATATATATACATTTGACGGTCCCGATGAGGGTAATTTATTACTTAAAGGAGCTATTTCAAATCGAGATATAGCTGTAAATTTTTGCGTTTCAGGAAGCACATCGAATAAACTAAAATGAGCACAGAGTACCTCCTCAGTAACATCACATTCTGAGGAGTAAGTATCAGATAAGAATGATCCAGCAGACTCAAAAGTTTTCAAACCAAACCCATGTTTCCTTCTTCAACTTCAGAGTGTTTATTACTATCTAAGTTGAACTCCGTTTATCCTTCACATCAGTTAGGCTCAGTCCAATGTTTAACTCTAATTTGCCACGCCTTTTTTTGCGCTTTATATAGTAGCTCCCCATGGTAAATTTCACTTCTGGTATCACTACACTTACAATTCTCCAGAAGTATGATAGTTAGACCAAAACAAACTTCACTAATTTAAAATAGAAAATAGTATTCTTTGTCAGCACATCTCTCATATTTGGAAGTTATATCAAGAATCATCGAGATTAAAATATGAAAATTCAACTGTCATGGCAGAATTCATTAATTAATTATCTGCATGGTTAGTACTACCCAACATATAACTAGCAAGAAAGCGACAATTTCAATTCTTGGTTCT
>JABUQX010115739.1:15000-17500 GCA_015478945.1 Trachelipus rathkii | reverse complement strand
TATATCTTCCCTACAACGCTCAATAAACTAATTCTCCTATAGTTCCTACAGTTCCCATTATCTCCTTTACCCTTATATAAGAGAACTATTACAACTCTTTTAAAATTCTCCGGAACTATATCCTCCACAAACGCTCTGTAACACAACTTTCATACCCAGTCAGTTAGGATCTCACCTCTATTCTTGATCATTTCACTAGTAATTCCATCTATACTTGCTGATTTACCATTCTTCAAATTTCTCACTCTACCTATTATCCTTTCCTTACGAATTACCTCATCTCCAAAATATTTATTTCTCCTTACACCATCAAAGCCACGCACACATTCACTATCACATCTTCGTTACTGTCAATGTTACGCAGATTTTCGAAATGTTCCCTCCACACTCTCCTCACTTCCATCTCATCAGTCATGAAAGTACCATCTCTATTCATTATTTTATGAAGATTCTCCATATTCTCTTTCTTATCCTTACGTATTTCCTTCCAGGAGAGCTTCCTGTTCCCTTGCAAGTCTCCATTCATCATAATTCCAAAACGTTGACATATCTCTCTTTTTTCTTATATATATATAATATATATATACTTATATAATTATATATATATATATATCTATATATATTATATATATAATATAGTATATTATATAATAATAATATATATATATATATATATGTGTGAAAACATATAGAAATATAAGAGCGGAACGAGCTCTGTATTCCACAACAATATAGTATACATATATATATTAGGGGCCCTATGTTATAACTCAGCCGAATTTATTAACTTATATTACCATATATATATATATATATATATATATGATAATTATTATAATATATATATATATATATATATATATATGCTATATATATATATATATATATTACTCTATCTATACTTTCATAATTAGATATATATATTATATATATATACTATATGTATATTATAGTATACTATATTATATTATATATATATATATTATCCGAACGTATATATACTATTATACATAAGCATTATATACGGGCTTATGTATACTCCTATAGTATATATATATAATTATATATAGTAGTATATCTTATATATACATAGTTATATATATATACTATATATATACCTATATTATTAATACTAATATATATATAGTATATACTATATATATATATATTTATGCTATTATATATACATATATATATATAATATATATGTGCTGTTCTGTTGTTAATTAAAGGAGAAATTTGTAAAGTTAGGTTAAAGTATATAGGTGTTCCTAAGGTATCTTGCGTACAGGTAGATCAAAAATACGGAATAGAGATTGACCTGAGTTGTTATTCATTCTTCTATCTAATATACGGTATATATATAATAGCTATATCATGGGTCTTATATAATATTACTCTATTTACCTATTATATATTAATATAAGATATACTATATATATATAGTATACTTATATAATATAGTAATATATATATTATACTTTATATTATTATCATAATATAGTTATAGTATATTTTTACCCCTTTAGCAAAAAATTGGGCTTAGGGTGCCGGTGGAGAAAAGCAATTAAGAGAAGTTTTCTGATATTATATAATGTGTGATGCCAGAGTTGAAAATCCGCGATGCGAGACGTGTTTCATTTCTAATACCAAGCTATAAACCAATTATACTAATATATATTATATATTATATATTAATATAATATATATATATAATATAGTATATAAATATATATATACTATATTAGTATATTATATATATATATAACTATATATATAATATTTCTATTATATATATATATATATATAGTATATATACTATATGATAGGTAAGCGTGCTGTGTCATAGACCTGCATATATACTCACGTCTATAATTACCAAGCTACACTAATATACTATTAGTATAAGCTACTTATATACGTATACTATACTACTATATATTATATATATATATATATACTATACTATATTTATATATATACTATATTATATATATATATCACAGATATATATATATATAAAGTCACGTTATATACTATATATATATAATATATATATATTACGCTATATATATAACTATAATATATATATACACTACTCAATGTGGGTGTTGAGTTTGAAATCTGCAGAGAGAGTGTTCATTTTCAACATCCAGCTGGTGCGTATGTCAATGAATGTGGATCTTGAACATTTCTCTTAAAATTCTAAAACAGATGTAAAATTCCTTTTCTAAACTTTTGAGATTATCAATATTAATTCCATGTCTACTAAAGTTCTATCATAGCTAAACACGGAAAAGAAGTAGAAGCGTCAGAAAAGAAATTAAATTTTTGCCCAAGCTTTGCTGTGTGTTGTGCTGTGTTGCCACGTTTGATATCGTAACGAGATGCAGGCCAGAGAACCACAGAGAACATCCAGCAAACCACTAAGTTAGCCCCTCCTTTAAGACTGGGCATATCATTCTAATTCAGTGCTTGCCACACAAACAGGTGTTGTTAA
>JABUQX010115736.1:12500-22500 GCA_015478945.1 Trachelipus rathkii | reverse complement strand
ATAATAGTTTGAAAAATGTTCCGAAGTAGTACTGGTGACCGAAAGACTTAAGAGATACTAAGTTATTATAATCAATAGTTTATAATTATAAAAATATATCTCTAGGATAATACAAATTGAAATAGAAAGTGTTCACTGTTTAGATAGAAATACTATTTAGGAAAGGCTTTGTAAATAAGCATACAAAATCATATGTTAAACATAAATGTGACTGATATTAGTGAAAGTTATTTTAATAATTATTATTAATTTTCATTAATTATCATTCTAATTTTTATTATTAATTAAGCCTGAGTGTTAATTCAATGTGTTAGGGTTTCAATTCATAATTAAATTTTGTGTTCGTAAATTCAATATTAAACTCTATAAGGTTATTCTAATACTAATAATATATATCAATTATATAATAATATAATTAAAATTTATAAATTAACATTATATAATATAAATTATCTAATATATAATATAATAAACTCACCTTAGTTATATATTATCATTATAACTCTAATGGCAATCGTAAACATAATTTATTCTTTAGACTTTTGTAAATTTAATATATTAATATATAAATATAATATAAATATTATATATTTAATATTAATAATATATAAATATTATTATTATAATTATTAATAAATAATAATTATATATATTATATATATATAAATTAAATATATTATATATAATATTAATATATATAATTTATTAAAAATTATAATATAATTAATATAATATATATAATATAATATATCAATTATTTATTTATTCTTTATTTTTACATATTTAATATTATATAATATATTATATTTATTATATATCTAATTAATATATAAATAGTAACCTTAGGAGTAGAATATGGTAATCAGTTTATCAAAATCCTTTAATTAATATAATGTATTTTCTAATTATTTTATTAATTTAATATAATAATTATTAAATATAATTTATAATTATTTACATAATTTTAATAATAATAATTTTAAATATATATATAATTAATATAAATTCATGAAAAAATGTAGATACAACTGAAAATTGCTTTAAGATTATATACTCGACAGACTTTATGGGATAAAACATCAACTTATATTAGTTATAAGAAAAACAATATAAATTTCGGAGATAAAATAAACATAAGAAGGCTTTTCGTGTAAATAAATATAACCTTTTTCAAGTCTGAATCAGCAATGGAGCAAAATTTCTTCTATATTTTGGAATGTAGACCAGGCATATATAGTCGCGTGAGCTGGTCACACAGCAGACTTTATGTTTAGAAATGGGTGAGAGCTTCTATTGAATTCATCTTTCTATTGAGTCAATCACTCATGCACATTTCCATGATGCATCTGCGATTTTAATTGGAGATGCCCGAGATTAGTAAAGATACAAAAAGAACTTCTAGTGATTTTTTTGGTTGCAATATGCATATTCTAATGTTATTCATATTGTAGATGTATGTATTTGTGGGTTGTTGTTAATACAGTAAATCGTATTGTGTTTAGGGCTGAGTTTCCTGGCTGCTGTTGTCGAGGTCATGTTTTGTTTGGATATTTTCTTGACGTGTAAAGGTCTATTGAGATTTTGACACGTTAGGTAAAAAGGCTAACTATTCAGCAAGAGTTTGCAGAGGAATATTTATATATAAACAGATCTTTATTATTTATTTATTTGATATTTTGTTTTTTATTAGAACTATTCCTGGATTAAATATTGTATAGTAATTGGAAAGAGTCGATCTTATGTGTTAGATAAAAAAGTTTCTATTGTGAGTGATTTGTGTTTAATGTTAAGATATAGGGGTATGTAAGCGTTATTTTGCTTGTATGTAACACTAGTGTGTGAATCGAGTGTTTCTTGTGGTATGCTTTTTCTCTGGGAAGGAATGATAGATGTTGCTTTATTAATATAGGGTTCAATAGGAGATATTATTAGTTTTTATAAAAAGTAATTTATATATGTAATCAATTTTGTGTTTCATTTGTATGTACGAATAGCAAGGGAGCAGATTTATAAATCACTGAAAGATATATAGGGATGAAAGATCAATGGTATCCATATTATTTGTCTATAGTGTGTGAGTTGAGGATAATAGAATAATAATAATAAATTTAAAATTGATATAATATATATAAAATTACCAAAATTATGTATGTAGGAAGGAATATGAGAGTGATAGACTGTGAAAGAGGGTTTAGTGGTATGGTCTGAGATTATGAGAAAGTGTCTTAGGAAAGGTTAATTAGTGTTGTGGTTCGTGTTATTGATTTAAAGTTGAACAATATGTTAAAGTGGAATAAATAATAATAGACTATGTTAATGTCCTTTAGGGTAAGTATGTGGGGATTGGATTACGTAAGGTACGGCTCTCAGAACGAAATAATATCATCCTTACATACCTTAACCACTAAACGCCAACCCAGAAAGAAGTTGTATGTAGGAAGAATAGTA
The DNA here is from genome assembly GCA_015478945.1 of Trachelipus rathkii. NCBI lineage: Eukaryota > Metazoa > Arthropoda > Malacostraca > Isopoda > Trachelipodidae > Trachelipus > Trachelipus rathkii. The sequence goes on along the minus strand of JABUQX010115736.1, from coordinate 20,052 downwards.
ATGTTCTAGTAACTCCCATTATATACTGATTACTTAAGTCCATGTTTTTTTTATAGAATTGTTTATCAAACTGAAAATAGTTGTGTGTTAAGTGAGAGGATGAGTTGTTGAGGGTAAGAGAAAGGAATATAGAGTGAAGTAGTATATGTTATTGTCATTTATAATTGGAATATTTTGTTTAAGAGCTCTAAAAGAATGTGAGATCGGACAGGTTAAAAGTGACAACTCGTTATAACATACAAAAGTATGTTTTTTAGGTGTATAAGAGATTTAAGAGTTTTTGTTAAATAGATAGTCATCTGTATTTTTCAAAGTAAGGTGATGTAGAAATTGTACCTAAAAGGGGTTTAACTGTTTGAAAAGCAATTAATTGCTGCTATAGTTTATATAAGTAATTTTTTACTATTAGGTGTTGGAGTATGATTAGGGACGTAAAGTGCAATGTGTTTTGTTGATGTGTTTAGTAATTCCGTAGATTGGGACAATGTTTGCCATATGTATGCTTTAAGTTGTAATCGTCTGTAACTGAGGTAATGAGTTTAATAAGGTATGGTAGGATAGAAGAGTTTAAATATGTGGATATGTTAATATGTAATTGGTGATTTATTTGCCTTGTTGGTATTTGTAGGTGTGATTGAAATTAATTTGTTATTAAGCATTAAAAGTAATCAAGTTACATAAAAAAATAACTATAATTATACCTTATTTAGCCCTGGAGAGTACAATAGCTTCTATTTGTTTTCAATTTGTTCATGCGGGTATTAAAAGAACTTTTCTAGGAAACCGGTTCAGCAATGTATCCATGCAACTGGTGGTGAAATAATGTATTCCTATTATATATATCAAGTTAGTATTTAGAGGTTGGATTCTGTACCATTTTAACCAAGTGTTATCGATATTCCTAAATGCGAGAGCTCAATGGGGCCAAGAGGTTTCTTTCTTATTTTGAGGGCAAAAAAAGGTGCAAACCAATTAAAGTGAGTAAAAATTTTGTTTTCATCAAAATGATGTTCAAATACTATTATGTGGAAGGAATTCAAAATGTATATCATTAGCGTGTGCGTGAATATGCCAATTGCTCTGAGCGTAGATTAATGATAAATTTTAATTGGCAATAAGATTTGAGTCTTAATATTTAGGACACGCTTCTTCCTTTACCTCTAGTTAGTGTGTCCTAGTTGTGCATTTTACTAAATATCTCGGACCTCTAAAATAGCAGATGTACGATAGATAAACCATTGAATAGTATGAAACAGTTGATAATATAAATGGTTAATTATATATTTCTGCTCATTATAGATAATAATGATAAATTAGTTAAGTAACATTGATTGAGTATGGATAATATTATAAATTAATATATTTTATAATTAATTAAATTAATCGTTACCCTAATTCTTCGAATAAATATCACTGCAGGCTCATGTCGTAAAGTAACACTATGTAGAGCTACATTGGCTGAGTTGGTACGCTCGGGAATTCTTTACCTCAACAAAAGATACCAATCGATGTAAAAGAGTCACTCCGCCCTAAGTCAGACCGTGATATGAGTATGAACTTGAGTGAGAGACTAGTATTTCTTCTGATAATTGATTCTTGCAACTATAGTATTGTGTTAACTGTGATATCGAATATAACTTAGTACTTGGTCATGTTTTCATAATGTGTCCTATACTCATCTTTATGGCAATGTGCATGCGTCCTAAGTAAGAAGTTCTTAAATGACCTGAATATGTCTATTACCGAGCGGTAAAGATAAGACTAATTAAGTATCAAACGATCTCATCACATCAAGCTCTGTATTCTTAGCCGATCTGGTATGTTACTTACAATGTATTTACATTAACCGTGAAATTGCGGTGCCAACGGTGAGTAAAGACTAGAAAATTTTAAGTTAAAAAATTGAGCACCCCCCTGAACTAGTGCAATAAATTCCATGTCAATATCCTATCCCTCATGTGTCACAGAAGCTAGACTATTAATAAACACATCACTTACTATCCAAAAGTTGTTAAACCAATAACCCACCTATTGCCGTTCTCAGTTAATTGAAGAAGGCAACCCGGTAGACGCGCTTCATGCCACGAGTCTGTAGATATCCCTTCAAATCGAACTAAGATCTCTCTATTTGATGACCCAAGTTGTCACATTACTGTTAAAATCTTTCGTCCGTTCGTGTGACAAAACTGATCCACTCGAAGGCATAAAATATACCTGTATTTTTCCAACTCAGGCCGTAATCTTACTTGGTAGTTTTGTCATTCAATCTAAGAATTGCAATGTATTTTCGTTTTGGTGGCTTTATTATTGTTGTATGTTTTGTCAAGGGAAATTATTTTATGTTATTAAAATGAAATCAATTTTTCATTAGGTACCTGTAATGTTTGACTTGGTTACAAAGAAGAAAGCAAAAGAAAAAATGGAATGATGAAAACTTGAAATCTAAAGTTGAATTGCCGAAACTTTGCGTTTACTTCAAAAACTTAATGACACTATCCGAACCTTGTCTAATTTTGTAAGGAGAAAAATTGGGCATAACAAGAAATCATTTGGAGAGGACACTTTTACATACTTAAACATACTTTAGTCAAATTTAGTAACTAAAATATTCCTGTTGGTTTGATGCTAAGGAGAAAGCAAGTATGATGGAACTTTCATAAAAGATATAAAAAATCAAGATTCTGTATTTTACCATTTACTTGGAGGCTAAGCTCGGAGATCTATCCAACAAATTTTAATTATTACAAAGTGTGGTTTAGTCAAGTAAATTGTCATAAGAGAAAAAACCTATAATTGCAGACTGCTATATATCATTAAATAACGATGAATTTGTATTAAATGCATCTCGAAAGATTCTATTTCGAAATTTTGCTGAATCATAAAGTCAGTATTATTCCTATTAAATTAAATTAAAGCTTAATTGTGTTATCTATTGCTCTTAAAAACAGTGAAAGTATTTTAGAACACTCAAATGGTCTTCCATATGTAAGACTTGTTGCTACAACCTCTGTTTCTGAGATCATTTAAGTTTTCGTTCAAGAGGTTTTTTATCATCCTACATCAGTTTATCACAGTTGACGAGTCTTGTAACAAATAATACAGCTCAAGTTTACACTTTTTGTAAAACGATTTATTGGTATCATCTAACAGAGTCCTAAATAAGAACTCCTTTATGATTATTTGCTCACTTCGAACAGGTTTCAAACACGTGCGACTGGAATATAGAAAATTCTGGTAACTTCGAGCCGCATTTGAAAAAACATCATATTCCACTCAATAAAATTGTCTCAATTTAAAATGACGAGTGAAAAAGTATGTGACCGGGCTTATAGAATTCACGGTGTTTGTGTCTTTATTTTTGAAGCAGTAAAAACCTTTATATTCACGAGTACTTATCTTACCGATCGCAAATCTATTCATAAAGAAGCCTTTATGCTTCAAGACATTTCCCAGAGATATTTGCCCCAAAGTTATGGAAAAGGGATGATTAAAGAATTATCAAACTTCAATTAATCAATTTACATATAAATTATATAGCTAAAGCTATTAATCTTCGTCAATTTAAAGAGTTTTAGTTGAAATGGAGAATGCTGAGTACGCAAATGCTGGCTGTAATCGACAGAAGAATATATTGTTATCAAGACGGAAACAGATTAAATTAAAATTCCCTAATTAACGAAATTAATAATAAAGCACTTCATTCTTGAAAAGCGAGATAGCCTTTCATTTACTTTTCAACCAGACACTATAACAGAAACGTGATATGTTGAATCGCAGAAAATCTTTTTCTATTTCATGTGATAATAAGAATTACGTCTCAATTCTAATCACTTAGTCTGTTAACTTACAGTGGGAAAGGATTAACCAGGTTAAAATCTCTCGGATTGTCAGAAGATTTATTTCATTCGAAAACAAATTAACTCTTTTTTGCTCAAGAATTTGAAAGAGAAAACTTTGATTTATTCTTTCCAAAGCCTGTTGAAAAACATTACTCAAGAAAAAGAAATTCTGACATTGACATTAGCATATTTCAAAACAAACCACTGTTTAAATATAAGAGTTGGAAGCATTTTGCCTCACAGAGTTTCGAGGGAAATTCAGAAACAGGACATAAAAGTAAAACAGTAACGTTCAGCCTTTATTAAATAAAAACTCTTAATGGCGTATCTATAACACTGTTAAAACAATCAAATTCAGAATATTCTAATAATTCTGCCTATTATAATAATTTGAATATGGCAAACTTTGAAAGTGTCAATGCTGGATATCTATAAAAAACTAAGAATTTTGTGTGAGGCTCGACAATTTGAAGCGTCTAATGTGCTATAAATTATGGAAATATTGGGAGATACAAAGACAAAATGTGAACTTGGTTCCCACAGCACAAGCTTAGGTGCTGCTTTGAAAGTACCTGGTGTAGAATTCCGAAGGATGTTTTGATAATATTAACACTTGAAATAGTTATTCTTGGCTCATGAATAATCAGTCTGAAAAAACCAGCGTTTGCTGTTTCTTGGCCTATATTATTGTAGTCTAACATATTCGGCATGCGAAACAATTAAATATTGCGAGAGGCCATGCAAATTGAAAACCCTTTAAAGAGTAAAGTTGAAAGAAGTCGGTAATAATTATTGAATGAGTATAAGCTGGAATTGTGACCTAAAATTAAAAAAATCACCACATACAAACCCTGACAATTTACCCAAAACTTTTCTAAAAGTACGAGTACAAAGAAGACTATTGAATCCAACATTAGTAAGCTTTAATGTCACATTCTGTTCCGCTCATATGAACATTTAATTTATGTATGGACATTAACACTTGTACAAGATTTAAATTTTAATAATTAAGTGAATAATTATTTCGTATTGTAGCATTGATATCAAGATTATATGACTCCATTCCCCTTCCTAGATCATGTTGTTAAAAACTTATAAGTAAAGTTTCCAAATTGGAGAAAATTAATATTGGGAAGCACATGTATAATTTTAGGGCTTATGTCAACAGTGGGTTTATTCAGATTAACTGTTAAAATCTCTCTTTATTTAAAGATCTATAAAAATTCTTCCTAAATCTTGTAATTTTATTAAAGACCTATAAAAAATTCTTCCTAAATGTTGTAACCTTATTAAAGATTATAAAAATTCTTTATAAATCTTGTAATCTTATTAAAGACCTATAAAAAACTCTTCCTAATGATGTTTGTTAACCTTATTTAAAGATCTTATAAATTTTTTTTTTATTTAAATCTTGTGATCTTATTAAAGGCCTATAAAAATTCTCCTACCTCGTTGTAACCTTATTAAAGTTCTATAAAAATTCTTTCTAAATCTTTATCTCTATTAAAGACCTATTGAAAAAAATTCTTCCTAAATGTGTGTAGCCTTTATTAAGTTCTATAAAAATTCTTCCTAAATCTTGTAATCTTATTAAATAGAAGATCTATAAAAAATTCTTTCTAAATGTTGTAACCTTATTAAAGATCTATAAATTTCTTCCTAAATCTTGCTCATCTTATTTTAAGACCTATGAAACAAATTCTTCCTTAAATGTTGAACCTTATTAAAGACTATAAAAATTCTTCCTAAATTTGTAATCTTATTAAAAGAGCTACTAAAAAAATTCTTTTTTATTCCTAATGTTGTACCTTATTAAAGTTCTATAAAAATTCTTCCTTAAATGTTGTAACTTTATTAAAGATTCTATAAAAATTCTTTCTAAATCTTGTAATCTTATTAAAGACCTATAAAAAATTCTTCCTAAATGTTGTAACCTTATTAAAGTTCTATAAAAATTCTTCCTAAATGTTGTAACCTTTATTCTGTATTCACTTTGGATTAGTAATTTCTTTGAGAGTTGAGCAGTTTCGGTTGTTCAATTTTTAAATTTTTATTCACTTTTTTTAAATATTTATTCTAATTTTTATTGTCATTTTTTTTTATTCGTAATTTTTATTCTTTTTTTTTTTAATTCATTATATACATAATTTTTATTATTGTTGTAATTTTTTGTCTTTAGATATTTTTATACAACTTTTATTATTGTTGTCATTTTTAAAGTTTTTTTATACAAGTATACATTTTATATTAATTTTTATTTTTGGGATATATATATATATATATATATATATATATATATTATATTATATATATATATATATATATATATATGATATTATATATATATATATAATATATATATATATATTATATATATATATATATATATATTATATAGTAACTACATATATATATATATATATATATATATATTCATTTGTGTGTGTCTGTATGTGTGTACACAATCCACAAGGAAAATGAGAAAAAAGAGATACCGAACGCTTTCGTGTTTTTCTAAACCATTCTTATTATCCCTTGACAGTTGACAATGTCTTGAGAAATACACGAAAGTGCTTGGTATCTTTTTTTCATTTTCCTTGTGGATTGTGTACAAAATATATTTCTAGTTCAAAAAGAGAACAAATATATATATATATATATATATATTATAATATATATATATATATTAATATATATATATATATATAATATATATATATAGTATATTATGTATATATATATATATATTATATTATATATTATACTATATATATATATATATATAATAATATATATATTAAGGGAAGTAACTCCAGTAACTTTTTACTACTCGTGCTCTCTCTCTCTTCTCTCTCTCCCTCTCATATATATAATTATATATATAGTATAGTATATATATATATATAATATAGTATATATATATATATATATTATATATAATATATATATATATTATATATATATACTAATATATATATATTAAATACTTGAGTTATTCCTTGTAAAACGTTTCTATAGTTGATTCCATTGATTAACTGTAATATTTAAAGTTACTCTTAAATTCCAGCACCATCTTCCGCATTCGATTATGCATGAAACTACACATTTTTAATGGGTTAAAACCGTTATAATAACGGTTATTTCTACCTTTTTCCTTTTAATTTTTGCAAATTCTTTCTATCATTTATTATGTAATCATTCATTTATTTGACCAACTTCGCAAAAAGAATAAGAGAATTTAATCGTATTATGAAATTTGCAAAAATAGATCGTTTCTATAATGTTAACTCGTGCTGAGCACGAGTAGCAAGAGTACAGGAGTCGCCTCTGATATATATATATATTAATATATATATATTATATATATATATATATTATATATATATATATATATATATATATATATTATATATATAATATTATATATATATATATATTATATATAATATATATATGATATTTAACATATATTCAATATAAGTAGTTTAATATTGTTTAAATATGGGTCAATCCATTTTTTCCGTACCGATGATGGCCGCTCGATAATTTTTGAAAACTTTTATATTTTGCATGGCGTTAATGTTATCCCTGGAAAGTTCAAAACCACCATTCGTTTTTGTAGATTTACTCTGGTTGTAACAGGGTGAGCCAAAATGTTTGACCAGGTGGAGCAAAATTTATCACTTATTAGAGGTAACATTTTAAGTCATATC
>JABUQX010115735.1:17500-20000 GCA_015478945.1 Trachelipus rathkii | reverse complement strand
GGATCAGAGCGGCTTCCTTTTGGAATAGGTTGGACATGAGGGAGGGAAAAGTATTAGTATTGAATAGAGTATTAGTATTGGACATAGAGAATATAGTTGAACGAGGGGAGGGGTCAGCACGGAAGCACACTCCCTCAAAACTAGGGGATGAGTGCCATCCGGGCCACCGCCTTCCCTAACGTTCATAGTTTCAGGCCAGTGCGATGAGTTGTGTCACAGGCAAGACATAGGACACCTGAGAGAAGAGGAGAAAGGGAATTTTCAGTCGTCTAGGGTTGAGTTAGAGGAAAATGGGAGGCCGAAGAGATTGGCCTTTTGAGCTGGAGAATTAGTAACAGAACTGTGAGATCTAGACAGAGGAGGAAAAGACAGATTTTAAGTTGTTAGAGTTGTTTTGGCAAGAGGGCAGAAAAGGTATGTTAGGAGAACCAAGGAGGTTAGCGCACTTTCGTTTGTTGAAAGCCCGCTTTCGTCGAAGAGTATCCCTGCAATGATTTCTAGCTGAATGAAGAGTGGCGAGAGTGATAGAAGGAGCTTAGAGATTTTTACTCAAATGCACACCATCTTGGCCTGAATGTCCAGAGAACAAGCACGATTGAACCATGGATTATGAGGAGAAAAATTTAATAGTATAATCTGTATTTTTGTGTGTATATATATATATATATATATATATATATATATATATATATATATATGTATATATATATATATATCATATATATATCATATATATATATATCATATATATATATATATATATATATATATATATATATGAATTTTATATATTATTCTTTGGGGTTTTACTCCAGTGTGTTTTGGGGTCTTATGTGAGTGGTTTTTCCGATTAAGGGTATATATATTTTGTTCACACAAATTGTTTTGTTATTTTTAAAACTATATCTTTAATATATAGGTGTTCTTGTGCCTTTTTATATCATATATATATATATATATATATATATATATATATATATATATATATATATATATATATATATATATATATATATATATATATATATATATATATATATATATATATATATATATATAAATAAATATCGATATGCAAATTTGTGTGTGTTCCCATGCTTGTGTTATGTGAGTGTGTTCGTACTTACATAGAGTTCAGGTTGTTGTGTGCGTGTTAAGTTTTGTTTCACCTCAAATTCTTTATTATGTATTAGCTATTCTGATAGTAGATTAAACATCCATTCAACAGTTCCAACTAAGCAATTGACTCCACATTAAACAACCCTACTATCCTAGGCCTTACTTTCGATACATGTGACATTCACCCCCAACATAAACAATATTACTCTAGAGCAACACAAAAATTAAACACAACTGTAGTATTAACTGGGACAATTTTGCTAACATAAAGAGCCTATAATTAATATACTTATGCCTTTGTGTCAGCCTCTGTAAACTACACATCACCTGTTTGTTTTAGCGTAATCACAGTCAATATTCAGAATTAGAAGCTGTACAAATCAAAACTTTAAGGATAGTTAAGTACGCATTCCGCCGACATTCGTATCACCTGCCGCCGAAACAAAGATTCCCCCATGAAAACCCATCTTGACATGGTGAACATGGTTTGTTTTAATGAGGAAGAAATCAAACACTCAAAATATCAAACATCCATATTCAATTAACTTAAAATAAAGATTCCGCATGTCCAAATAATATATTCGAAGCTCGTAGACCCGATATAGCCCTTCTGAACAAACTCTGAAACGTCAAATAGGTAATTCTGTTCGGAGTCTCTCGCCTCTCAGCACCCTTTCATCTTTCAGGAAAAATAAATAAAAAAATCAACGCACCCCCTGACAAATGACGACGCAGAACTCCTCTTACTAAACTGCTCCGGACTTAACGGACTTCAGAATCAACTTTGATACAATCGTTCAAACGGTCTTTGGACCCGGCCTGCTGGTGGCACAATATTTCAAGATCGCACTACTTATCGTTGGAAGAGACCGGGGTTACCAAGTATATATATATATATATATATATATATATATATATATATATATATATATATATATATATAAATATAAATATAAAAAATATATATATATATATATATATATATGTACTATATATATATATATATATATATATATATATTCTAAAACATTCCACTTATCTCTAAATGTGACATATATATGAAAAGTCAAATCAGGCTAAATAAAGTAGGCTATTGTAGTTAACATGTTAGTTGGTTGGCTGTTTAATAATTATCTGTTTAGTAATTGAAAAAAATGTCTTGATAAAAATATATAAAAGCATTGTTAAAATTTGAGCCTTTTACTTGTGTTATTTTATTTATTATTTTTATCATTCTATTATCCTGATGATGAGAAACGTTATTTTCTCGAAACGTCGATTCTAATAAAGGAAATAAAAATGTTCAGAGCTTTGATTCTCTTATTTATAATAAAATTAAGATTCCCAAAAAACAGAAGCTTTGTTATGGTGTTATGATATT
>JABUQX010115735.1:7500-12500 GCA_015478945.1 Trachelipus rathkii | reverse complement strand
ATCAGTGCCTGATATTTCACAACCCCCTCCCTTGTTATTTCGTTAGCGGTTGCGGTTTGCTAAGACCTGTTTACACTTATTTGATAATTATTTTGAAAGATAGTAAAATTTATATAAAACGCCCGCAGTTTTTGAGAGAGCAGCCATTTTAAGAGTGAGAGTTTGTTGGGTTGTAGTGTGCATTTTCGCTTTCCAAGTTACGGATACGTTCTGGTTCTATTGTTTATGATATATTAAAATAGATCAGATTCTCAGGGTTCCTGGCTACTAAAGCTGGTTCGGAAGTGTTATGCTACCCAAAACCGAAGAAAAATAGACTTTATGATAAAAGTTATTTGGAATAAGGTCTTAAGGTCATAAATGATAAAAGACAGTTTGTAATATGCGGCGATGTGTTGTCACGCGAGAGTAGGAAACCTTCAAAGGTTTCTCGTCACCTCTAAATTAAACATACGTTTGGAAAAAGAAAGCTAATTAGCTTCTTCGAAAGAATAGCGAAAACCTTCACCTGAAGTAAACTACTACTATAGGGAAGGTAGATATTTTTAGTTTTTTATTGACTTTAATAAATTTAATAAATTAGTATACCTTGCAGAATCTTTGACCACCTAAATATTTTAAGCAAAAGTCTTCAAGGTAGAGAATAAAACATTCTAACATCCATGAATAAAATCAAGGGATTCTTTACAAAAATTCGTTTATATGGTCAACGTCTATATGAAAAAATGACTTTTGAGTCATTCCTTTGCATTCACAATATTATCGAAGAGATTTCGAATGACAAATCGCTGGCCGTTAGCGATCACATTCTTTGCATGGTTGTGGGTTCGAAAGTTTTAAAGAACAACTATTGAGTTACTTTCCAAGAAGATGGATCTCGAACTTGCGATGAACAAAGACAGATACTTAATCCTTTTTTGGATATGTCCATTGAACAAACATAAAAGAATATCTTAAGGAACTTGCTGCTGACAGAATGCTTAAAGTGGAATTCCATTCGTAGAAGATTGGCGTATTCTGGATAAAAATAAAGGAATATAACCAGGGTTGGCAAGAGAAGTTCCTAAACTATTGATACAAGAGTAGGGAATTGATTCTTGTTATATTGTAATGAACCTATTGTTGCAACTTAGGACCTAATCAGTGATAACATAATAATAAAAAGGGGGACTGTGTATCATTCCGACCTCAGCACTTGTATGTGGACTTTCTCACATACGTAATCTACTAAGTCTTCTTTCTTTCCCCTTTTTTTCGAATTTACTATCTAGATGTTTCAATCCTCTTTCTCCACCGCAGTTTCTATCTATAGTGGTGCTGGGTTTGGGTTCCGCCACTATTTATTTATATACCTTAAAAATGCTCATGCATCCTGGATCCCAGAATGCTTAGAGCATCCTACTCACTCATTATGGGGAAGCAAAGGACAATGAATTATAAATATACATATATAAATATATATATATATATATTATATATATATATTAATATATATATATATATATAATATATATATAATATATATATATGTATATATATATATATATATATATATTATATATATATATTGACTATATAAATATATATGATGAGAAGAGCGGAGAATGTTTGTTTCTGAGCAAAATATATATTTTCTCTTAATCCCTGGACATGTTTGAACTCATTTCAGATGATCATTTTTATAAATTGCACAAAATCCTGAGAATTTCAGGACGAATTTATATTCTCTTGTTAATAACATGAATTGCAGTTACGCCAGAAGAAATAATTTACTCTTCTGTCGAGTTTAATATATTTAAACATATAAAGCTTTCATTAGCTCCATTCAAATATTTTTCTGAAAAATATAAGGAGTACCAAACTCTGACGTGGAAGTAATTAACTCCGCTCTTACATTTTTTAAATAGTACATAACAGTCCCAAAGAAAATATTTTCAATATAAATTTTAATAAAGTTTTATTTAAATTCATAGCTACAAGTTTTGAAATATATATATATTATATATATAATATATATATAGATATACTATATATATATAATAATATATATATATATATATTTTAATATATATAATATATTTATATAGATATATATAATATATATATATAATATATTATATAATATATATAATATAATATATATATATATAATTATTATATATATATAATATATATAATATATATATATTACATCTAACCACTACTCACGGCCAAGCCCTTTTCAAGGCAGCGGGCCGAGAAAAATAAACATAGAAAAAACCCAGCCCAATCCCTAGCCTAAGACAATCTCTCAGGTAGCGCAGGACGTGGCTTGAAGGCGGAAGATTAAATTATAGTTGATAAAACGAAGAGCAATGAGTTCCACAGCACAGTAAGTAGGCAGAAAGAAAGAGGCACCATAGTCGAACAAGGTCTGGGGTTCTCATTACTTCACACAAAACTCATGCGAGAGCAAGGCACCCTTTTTATGCGAGGCGACGCACATGGAGCGTGCGAATCGAGCGGCCAATTCCCAAGCATCTATCCGCTTGTGAGTACTATAGAAAAGAGATAGTGCCCCAACGTCACGTCGCAGACAGTTTGAAAGTAGGGGACAGTATATTAGTCTCTTAGCTTTAGATCTACCCTATCAATAAAGGGTGGAGCGGAAGCCCCCAAATGTCTAGAACAGTACTCCATAAGGCGAATAAGGCCCTATATTTAACTGAGTAGCTGTGCAGAGAAAAAATATTCCTGCAATCTAAACAGAACTCGCAGTTTCTTTGAGGCCACCTTAGCAACCTTTTTAAAATATGAGGTTTCCAAGACAATCTATTGTTTATGTTAAGACCAAGAAAGTTTATGTTATTCACAGGAGATACGTTAGAGCCGTCTATCGAATGAAATAGGAAATGTTGGGAGGGTTTTGAGATGAGATATAGAGAAGTTGGTTTTAAAGAGTTGATTTACAAGTTGCGGGACTCCACGGCAAATCCCATCCAGATCGACCTGAATAGAATCGAAAGTTAAGCGAGAGGAAACCTCTAGAAGCAAAGAGGGGAGCAGATTTGAGGTGTAGTAGTAAGAGTGGAGAGTTGAGTCGTCGGCATAAAAGTGAACAGAAGTTGAGATCAGCTGAGGGAATCAGTTGATTGAAAGTAGGAATAAGTTGGAGATAAAACAGAACCTCGGAACACACATTAACAGGAAAGGAGGAGGAGGTCTATCCATTCAAAAAAAAAAAAAAAAAAAAAAAAAAAAAAAAAAAAAAAACAAAAAAAAAATGAGTGCTGATATAGAGCGATGGCGACAGAAACTAAGACAAGATAAGCAAAAAGAAGACAAAAAAGCAGGAAACCAAAGGAAGGAGCTTAAGAGCAGGACGCATGCCAAACCTGGGTAAAAAGTTTGCAAATGTCAAGCGCCACCTTGAAAGACTCCCCAAGTCCCTAAGCAGAAGACATAAATCAGTAGATAGCGAAGTATGTCACGTTGATCCGAAAAGAACGAAAGCCTTACTTGATGATCTGCAAAGAGGGAATGAGACTCAGATGATCCATGTAAAATGCGAAGTATAGAAGAGTTCAAATTTTAGATAGAATAAAGATGATAGCTTAGGCGTTTAGTTTGAAGATCAGAGCGCCTTTTTTCGTGGATCGGTGTGGACATATGCGTGCTACTTCTCCAACATAACGAAAAGCATTAGTATTAAGGACTAGAGAGTAGAGTTAACGTAGGAACAGCGTCAGCCTCAGAAGCACACTCCTCAAAAAACAAGGGGTAAGAAATGCCATCGGGCCAACTAGATCCTGACTGTTCATAATCTAAGGATCATGCCACACGATTAAGGTATACACACATGTAAAAGACATTGGAACCTGAGAAGAAGAAAGGAGTAGGAGTCGGAGTCAGAAATCGTCCAGGGTATAATTAGATGAAAAAGGAGGCGAAGAGATGGCTTTTCAGAAGAGAGTTAGCAACAAGAACGGAGAGCGAATTAAGTGAGAAGCAGAGATTAAAGTTGTTAGAGATTGTTTTTGGCAAGACGACCAGAAATTTTATCAGTAGCGAGAACCAAGCAGGTTTGCGCACTTTCTTTTAGTGAAGTGCGCTTAGTCCTGCGTTCGCAATAGTATCCCGCAACGATCGAACAGATATAAATATAGTTAAAGTGATAGGAGAATAGATGTTTCCCATGCCGATACAGAATGTACTCTCTCAGCTGAATGAGCGCCGAGAACAAGCTCCATTCGAACCATGTGGATTTTGGGAGAAAAAAGAATTTTAGTTGAAAGATAAGCCTGGCTCATCCATCGGTTGATACGACCCCACCTTTTCAGCCGGGTGACTAGGATCCCAGCAGAGCAGGATTCATTCAAGAGTAGTTAGGCCACAATGAATTCCCCCAATTAGCCGCATTAAGTCCAGAAATTACGTTTAGGGCATGGTGAGCTGCTGGAGAAAAGTATTATAATTAAGAGCTAAAAGATTGTAGTCAGATAGTTACCAATAGGAGAGAAATGGTGGTTAATTAAACGAAAGGTGCTTTGTGGTGAACATAAGTTAGCGTATTCAAGAATGGTTAGACCTATCTCGAATATGTGCTAGGTCCTTAAATTAACTGTTCCAGAGGTGAGATACTGATATGTTTTGGCCTCATCCTCGTCTGCATTCAGTGTGAGCAAGAGTCCAACCCACTCATGTGGTGTACGTTGAAATCCCTTAAATAGAGGATGCTCAGCATTTGAGATGGGTAAGAAGTAACAGTTCTCATTGAGATTAGTAGATAGTCACAAAAGAACGTGAAATATCTGTTCCATTAGTGGGCAGCAGTAGCAGAAACTCACAGGATAATATAGTTTAGTGTGTACTGAGTAAGATTTTAGCCACAGAACACCGAATTATGAGATCAAGATCTCGAGACGTTGTTACAGGAGTGTTTATGTTTATATAGGCACAGACACCCCCATTTAGACGGAAATTATAGAAAAAGTTATAGTTAGAGATATTAAGTTTATTGG
>JABUQX010115735.1:0-5000 GCA_015478945.1 Trachelipus rathkii | reverse complement strand
TCCACGCGAAGTACACGGTCCGGCACTTGGTCGACAGTCGCTGTAGCACAAACCAAACGATTGTCACAGGTGGTAAAACGGACAAGGAAACTCTGAAGCCGGCCGAGACAAGATAGACCAGGGTCACGACACCAGTGTAAGACCCGATTTTATACGTCTGCCGTTCATTACGATGAGCGCCACATAAACGCCACGACATCTGCAGACACAGAATGGTGGAGTACACGGCACCAGGCTGTGAGTGACTATACATGTGCTCAACACCTTGCGACATAAATTTTTCATTGCGGCCCCGGAGGGCTTGCCTAGTCCACGCACACCACGGCACATCGAAGGCCGCGACTGCATTTGATCCAAGAATACATCCATGGTACGGCGATGATTTGGCAAATTTTCTCTTTTACGACGAGTCGAGAGTTTGTTCTGTACGCCTCGAGAGTTCGTGCGATGCAATGTCTGCGAATTGCGCTGTATGGAGGTGAATCGGCTTATGGTTAGTAGCTGCATCTCTTTACGCGGGCCTGCGGGTTGCATCTTTCGATGGCAGCACTCTTACAGCTGCAAAGTGTGTATCACAGACATCGCGAAACATATGTACGTGCCATATGCCCAATATATCTGTATCTTTCAATCCTATAATGCATGACAATGCAAGGCACACAAGCTTAATGTGTGAAGGATTATCTTTGGACCGCGTAAAATTACGGCGCTGGCATTACCAGCAGAATCGACCTCAACCCAATCAAACATTTGTGGATATCCTGAAACTTCGGATCCGCACAGCTGCAACCCCTCACGACCCTCCGACCTGCGACAGGCACTGCACGACGTATGGCATCAAATCACTGTCCAGGACATTTTGCCCTCTCATATCCGATGGAGATGCCGAACGGGTGTCAGAGCCAATTCATCTTGTTAGAAATGAGTTCCATACACTGTATTGAGAACCAAGTACCCCCCGGCGAGCCGTTGGCGTACGTTACTAAACATTTTGTGTTTTCAGCTCCCAGCACTCCGAACCTTACGCGAGACCCTTTTGCTGCCCATCTTGCTCTCACCTATCACCTACTTTTCTGAGGGAGGAATCAATCATGTTATTGATCATTTTTCAATAAGGTGTCTGTCGCGTTCTTTAACCTTTTCTACATATTCTTCGTCACGTACCCTAGTGGTGCGTTAATTTTGACGAGTAATTATAATATATATATATATATATAATATATATTATAAATATAATATATATATATATATATATATCCTATCATATATATATATACATATATAATATATATATATATAAGATATAGTATATATATATATTATATATATATATATATACGAATCTCTTATTTTTTCTGACCCCCCCAACAATGGTGGAACCCAAACATGGCAGTTTTCATTTGGCTCAGAAACTCAATTCGTTTCATCAATTTATCGAAATAAATCTTTCGAACCTATTTATGTTTTTAAAAAAAAAAAACTAGATCTTTTCTCTGTTATTAGAAATGTGTGTTACTTTCCCGTCCAGACTTTTTTTTTATCCTAGTTCTATTCTCATGCAAAACAATTTTTATAAAATATTTTGTGCTCTGAGTGATTTATTAGAGCATTTTCAAATAGCCCGCTCTCTCTCTTCTCTCCTCTCTCTCTCTCTCTCTCTCTCGCTCTCTCTCTCTCTATCCTCTCTCTTCTCTCTCTCTCTCTCTCTCTCTCTCTCTCTTCTCTCTCTCTCTCTCTCTCTCTCTCTCTCTCACTCTCTCTCTCTCTCTCTCTCTCTCTCTCTCTCTTTTTGTCTCTCTTTTTTCTCTCTTTCTTTCTCTTCCTCTCTCTCTCTCCTCTCTCTCTCTCTCTCTCTCTCTTCTCTCTTCTCTCTCCTCTCTTCTCTCTCTCCTCTCTCTCTCTCGCTCTCTCTCTCTCCTCTCTCTCTCTCTCTCTCTCTCTCTCTACTCCAGCATTTCTACTGACTATATTATATATAAGTATATATATATATATATATACTATATAATATATAATATTAATATATATATATAATTTATAGTATATATATATATTATACTATAATATAGTAGTATATATATTATATATATAATATACATCAAGACTTCATAAGTATCGGATATACTATATATATATATATATATATACATATATTATATATATATAATATATATATATATATTATATATAATACATATATATATATATATATACTATATATATATAATATATATATATATATATATATATCATATATATAATATATACTATAGTATATATATATAATAGAAGGATGGAGATATATATATGTATACTAATGATAATATATATATATATCATATATATAATATATATATATATATATATATATATATATATATATATATAAACTGAAGTTAGTCCACATTTTTACATGCTTCTCTCCTTATTATCACCTTCCATCTATCTTTATGGCGCATTTTCAAAAGTTTTTATCTTGGATTTTCGGACCTACAATTTTTATTGTATTATATATGTTTTCACCACTCTGATTATGATCGTATTGTAGACCGCTTTACCATTTTCACTCACAAGGTTCACTATTTAGCCAGCACTATATATCATCAATTACCCACGCCACCCCTATTACAATATATATACTAAATATATAAATATAATATATATATATATATATATAGATATAGATACTATATATATATAATATTATATATATATACTAATTATATATATATATATATATATAAATATAAGATATTATATATATATATAAAACATAAATTCAAATATAAATATAAATATAATATAATATATAATATAATAATATATAATATATATAATATATATATTCTATATATATATTATATATTAATTATATAATATATATATAATATATAATATATATACCGTTATATATATATATATATATATATATAATATATATATATATATATTATATATACTATATATATATACTATATATATAATATAATATATATATATAATTAAATATATATTATAATAATATATAATTATATATTAAATATAATATATATATATATACTAACTATTAATAATATATATATATATATATAGTAATTATAAAATAAATATATATATATATATATTAGTATATATATTATAATACGTATATATATATATATATATATATTATATATTATATAATAATATATTATAAATATATAATATATACTATTAATATATTATTATATATTATATATACTATATAAAGTATATATATTATATATATATATATATATATTATATATATATATATTATTATATACTTATATATATAATAGTATATATAATATATTGTGCCGCGAACACTAAACAGTCTGCATGCCACCAATCACACGCGGAGGTCTCTATAAGGATCTACACAGGTCTCCAAATATGGATCTAGAATAGACAAACGGGTGTTTAGTAAATATAATACAGTGCATACAAAATAAATAGTGGTAGTAGCATTAAATCGAATCGTATATCCAAAAAATAAGATCCTCACCGGCTAGCCATTAAGCTCCACATGAAATCGAATAAAAAGTAAATTGAAGTAATATATTATAAACCCTCCAATAATATCAATAAATAAATAACTCCATACTATGATCAGTAAATATTCAGAATATCAAAAGCAATCAAATAAACCTTAAAAGACTAAATAAATAAATATTCTAGTGCCAGATCAGTATGTGTTCTACTAAAATAAGACCGAGGCAAAATTATTGACCGTATAACCAGACTCAGTTTTAAATATTAACAACACTAGTGTAGTTGTTATAAATTAAATAATGTGACTGAGTCCTAACTTACACCTTCTCAAGCTGGCGTTCACTTGATTACAGTTAATAAGAGTTTTAATGGAACTTTTAATGATCCCTAGGCGAAAATAAACAGTAAATAGACTTCCACTTTAAGAGTCCCGTAAATGAGTGAAGACGGCATACACTCAGGATGACACCTCCCCAATCCAGGTGAGTGCGGGAGGTACACTCAAGTACCTACCCAATTCAGGTTAAGGTTGCGGGAGTACACGTCATAAGCACCCTTCGCCATCCAGGTGTAAGGTGTGGGGGGGAAGTATACACTCAATGTCCCTGACGCCAATTCCAGCAGTGAAGGTGTGAGAGAGTACACTTAAGTACCTCCCAATCCAGGTGAAATTGGTGGGGTAACACTCAAGTACCCTCCCATCCAGGTGAAGTGCGGGGTAGTGACACGTCAGAGTGACCCTCCACAATCAAGGTGCAAAAAACGGCAGTCCAGTGTAATTCGTGGTTTAGACTCATCAGCTCAGATTGAAAGTCCCAGTATAAAATTCCTTCAGGTTGATGCCAATTTTCCGTTAACCCGATATAAATCCTTTCCGTTTGGGGCCAGAGATTTTAAGTTAAATAAATCCCCGGGTTGGGCCATGATTTCAATTAAATAAAGTCCTGTGCGAGGTTGGGCCAGTTTCATTAATAGTAGAGTGCCGTGTCGTTGTGTGAGGAAGCAGTGTCAGTTATTGTTAAATAAAAATCCTTCCGGGTGCGGCCAGGTTTTCAATTAATAAATGCCTCCGCGGTTATGAGGGGCCAAGGGTTTCAAGCAAAACCCAATATAAATCCTTTCGGGTTGGGGCCAGGTTTCAATTAAGACCAGATTATTTAAATCCTTCCGTTGGGGCCAGTTATCAGTTAAAAACCCGATTTATAATCCTCAGGGTTAGGGCCCATGTTTTTCATGTTAAACCAAAGCGCCAGAATGGTCACCCCAGTACTCAATTTATAACATTATGATGAGTAGTTGCCAGATCTAAAGTCCGGTTCGGGTCCTTGAAAAAAGTCCCTTAGAAAAAAATATTAGAAAAAACCTGCCGTCCAATACGTCTGTACTTTAACTTATGAATTAGATGAATTAAATTGATAATAATAATTATATATTAATAATAATAATATATTACAATAATAATTAGATGATTAATAATAATAATAATA
>JABUQX010115734.1:5000-20744 GCA_015478945.1 Trachelipus rathkii | reverse complement strand
TTTTTATATATATATATATATATATATATATATATAATATATATATATATATATATATATATAATATATATATATATATATATTATATATAGTATATAGATATATATATATATATTATATATATTATTTATATATATATATATAATATATATTATATATATATATATATACAATGGTTCATAAGATAAGACGCAGTGTATTCTTCCACATCGGCTCATCTTTTTCAAAGCATTTTCACATAGCGTACAGAAATATATTTGACTCCATTTGTTTACTTAAATTCAACTCATTCGGGGTTGTGTCTTCTATAACATCCAAGGTGATTTGAAGCAATGATTTCACATTTTGACCACTTATACTCGCTTATAAGTCACGAAGTGTATATTTTTTTCTCTTATTTGTAGGGTTCTCATAACGTATTAAAACCAAAGAAAAATAAAGGCTATTTTCATTATTTTGAATTTCAAATTTGGTTTCTATCGTTATTGTTAGTTTTATTTTCATTCTTAATTTTTTTTTGATTATCTTTTATTTTAATTTTTCCACCATGGCTATTTTGAATCGTCTATTTTGTATATTATTCATTATTTATTATTATTATTATTTTTTAATTATTATTATTAATTATTATTTATTATTAGTTATTATTATTATTATTATTAATTATTTTTTATTATTATTATTATTATTATTTATTATTATTGAATTTATAACAATATGAGGTTACGTTATATTAGGTTAGGTTAATTTAGTTAAGTTTGGGTTAGGTTAGGTTAAGCTAGGGTAGGTTAGGTTAGGTTAGTTAATACAAAATTAATGATATACCAAAAATATTAAATTGATAATTAATTATTGTTTTCCTACTATTCCACGTTATAAATAGCATTATTATTTATATATTTTTTATTATTATATTATTATTATTATTATTATTATTATTATTATTATTATTATTATTATTATTATTATTATTATTATTATTATTTATTATTTTATTATTTATAAAATTAGGTTTCTTATCTTGGAGATATAAGAATAAAGAGAGGAGACAGAAAAGTCTGAACAAATTTATGACCTTAAATCTCAAATGAAAGAGTGATTTATATTTATATATATATATATATATATAATATATTATTATATAATCATCTTATATATATATATATATAAAATATATATAATATATATATATCTATATATATTGTATGTATATCAACTGCTAACATTCATATATGTTAAAATTATATATTTATATAGATATATTATATTATAATATTATTATTATATATTTATATATTCTTTATATATAATATATTATATATAATTATATATTATATATAACTATATATTTATATTTATATATTATTATATATATATATATATATTATATATATATTATATATATATTAATATATATTATATATAATATATATAATATTATATATAATATATTATATATATTATATAATTTATATAATATATATTAATTATATATATATATATATATTATATTTAATATATTATATATTATATAGTATAATTATATATATTATATATTTATATATATTATTATATATATTATATATATATCAAATTAATTAGAATTTAATTTAATTATTTCAAAATATTATTACAAGAAAAAATTTTCCTACATATTGATATTTTTTATATTGATTTTTTTCAACCTCAATACACTTAATATATATTAGTATATATATATATTATTATACATATATTTATATATATATTATTATTAGATATATATATATTATATATATATAATATTATAATATAATATATATACATATACTTATTAATTTATCTATAATATATTTATATATTAAAAATTAGAATATTTTATATATATATAATATTATATATATATATATATATATATATATTATTATATTATTCATATATATATTATATATATAATTATATTATATATATATATAATTTATATATATATATATATTTTATATTTAATAATTATATATATAGATATATGATAATATTATATCTTATTATATATTATATCGGTATATATTTTATATATATATATAATATATATTTACTATATATATATATATATATTTATATTTATATATATATATTATATTATTATTATATATATAATATATTATACGGTATATATTATTATTATATATATATTATATATTATAATATATATTATTATTGTATATTATATTAATATAATAATTTTATATATTATATCAGAGTGGCGTTGCGCACTTGGCTTTGGCTTGCGGCCTATGGCGCCATATCATTTCGTAGGCGCCAAAGGATAGGCGAAAATTTTAAACGGACTAAGCAGGGCACCAATTTGATGCGCTATTTCCCCGGCTATGACAGGACAGATTTTTTTACCCTTAAAGTTAGACTTGAGTTGGAACTTTTTCATTCTAAACAGTGTAATAAATATACTATTTATATATTATTATATAATATTATTATTATATATATTTATAATATATTTTTATATTTATATTTTATTATATTATAATGTAATGGTTCAGTTTCTTACTACAATAATTGGGCATATGGTCTTGTAAGATTCACTATCTGCCAGGCTCGGCTGAATTCTGGGAAAATGATCACAGAATGGAGGAGGAAAAGACTGTAATATTGTTTAACCCGGTGTTTTAAACAAAATTATAGTGTGTTTTTTTCCTTATAAAGGCATGCTTTTCTATCGCACTAAGTTTACCCTTTGCAATAAAATTTATGACGATCCGCCGGCGGCAAGTGTAGCCAAGGGCAGGCGCTGGCGCTAGGCCGCATTGATTGACAAATATAGGTGCCGTAGGACTAGTCGCGGCCTGCGATAGGGCAGCGCATCAAAAAATTATAAGCCGGCGCTCTGATATATTAATATATCTATTATTTTATATTATAAATATATATATATTATATTAATATTATTATTATATAATAGATATATTATAATAATATATTATATATATATTATATATTATATATATAGATATATATAATTAGTCTTAGTTTATTCATTAGTCTTCCATCAGAAGCTCGGCTGTCAGCCGGAGACCCCAGATCGTGCTCTTCTCCCTCAATCTTCCATTCCCCTCCGTTTTCTCTGGGTTCTTCTCCTTCTCCACGCTCACTCCTTTACTCGCGATCATCTCCCCGGCATTCTTACTATATCCTCATTCTCGAGTCTTGCCGATCTATCCTGTCAGCACAGCAACCATCTTTTCCCAACCAACTCGTTTCTCATTCTCTCTCCCTTCGTTTTCACTACCGTCGCTGAAACACTTCGTTTCAAGTAGCTTCGTCCTTTTTTTCCCTTGTTGTAATGCTCATGTTGTATCCAGTCCCCAATGTGGGTACACGTGTACTATCAAATATTATCTTTTTCACTTTTATACCATCACTATATCTTCATATTGGATACATTAATCTCATTGTTTTCTTACTTTTCTACTCTTGCCCCACTTCTACACTCCTGCCTTGCTCGATATTCACCCAATATACAAATATCACATTTCTCAATCTTTTTCCTTCATCATCCCCCATGATTGATTCCACTTCTCTCTATCTCTCTATCCACTCTCATATCACTGTTTTTTTCGTATTCATCTCTAACAACACGCAAAATTCTGGAAAACTGTTCTAGTTTTCAAGGCGTCTCCTTCCCATCCAACACGCACAATCGTCCGGTAACAATTATATCACCATCGATCGGGAATTCATCTTAGCTTTCTGATACTACATCCAGTTAAACTATAAAGGTAGGGAGACAGGAATGCCCTGTCTTTGTTCCATCCCCACTAAACTTTCTCATTTTTACATTCTATTACACTTTAATCACACGAATATACAAGCTTTATATTTCTCTCCTCAGTCTTTCTTCTACTACATACACTTCCCCATCCTCCAAAGTCTGGCTCTAGGTACCGAGTCAAATGCTTTCTTAAGTCCAAGAGGCATTATATGCTGTTTATAAATTCCCAAACTTTTCTTCAAACAACTTCTTAAAGGAAATAGAGGGTCGAAGTGTCTGCCCTTCTGTATTTACCGTATTTTCCTCTCCTAATCTTGCATACACTTTCGCCATGTTGACCAAAATCTATTCCCATATAGTGTTTCACCGGTATTCTCCTTTTCCCTTATACATAGGCAAAAACAAATATTCTCCAAATTCTACGGAAATACATTCTCATCCAACATTTATTAAAAGTTCACTAATTCTTCGTCAATTATCCTTATTTCCGTTATAACTCATATTGCCAACCATCTTCGCAGAAAATCTTCTTTATTTTTTGTACATGGCTCCTTCATTTTTCCCATCGTTATCGATTACCTCCCATTCCTCAACTAGTGAATTTTATTTCTTTCCTCCCTGCTGCATTTAGGGGTTCTTCAGAATATTCTCATCTCTAATTTTACCTTCATGTGCTGTAAGTGACCTCTCCTTCTTATTTTTTGATATCTATAAAGCTTTTTTTGATTTTGTATACGGTGGTTTTTGCTAAGCTGTAAAATCATTCTTTTCTCCTTCTGATCTCTCCCAATTCTTTTGCATCCTTTCTGTCACAGCTTTAACTCCTACACTATCTTGCTTGTTTCTGCTACCCATTCAGCTCTTCTTGTTCTGTTACTTCTCTCACACCTTTCATTCTTCTTGTCTTTTCACCATTGCTCTCATTAATCTTCATTTCACCACATAGTGTGTTTTTCCTTGTTCCACTCACTCACTCTTAACGTTTTCTTCGCGTTTCATAATATTTTCGCCAATTTATGTTTATTTCTTCAATTCGCCAACTTGTTCTTTTATTTCTCTACTATTCTCCTCTTCTCTTCTCTCTCTCTCTCTCTTCTCTTTCTCTCTCTCCTCTCAATCTCTCTCTCTCTCTCTCTTCTCTCTCTCTCTCTCTCTTTTCTCTTCCCTAGCTCTCTTCAGGGCTCAACTTACATTACTTTCCTTTTTTCCCAACCTATGCCACTTTTGTTTCTGTACTCTCAGTCTAGAACACAATTATGATCGGGGTCAGCTGACTCCAGGAAGCACTTTAATCGTTCACAGTACTGAATCGAAACTAGTGAAATAATCTAATGGATTTTTGGTTGAAAAACTTCGTGATGTTTTGATTCCCTTATCTCGAGACCTTATGAGATTCTCTATTGTAAATCCATTCAATAATTCTAAATTCTTCCTCATGCATGAATCTATGGCCTCTTCTCCCTCTGAATTTCTCTCGTCTTCTCCATGTGGACCCAATATCCTCCACCTCATTTCTTTTCTTTCCCACTCTGGCATTAAAATCCATGATCAGTAGGTTGCGCATGGATGTCTTTCCTTACCCTCCACACTCTCCTAATCAAATCCATGAACTTCCTTCTCTCTTCGGATGGCCCTGTTGTGGAGGCATATACCCGGAACCCGATATAACTGTATTAATTTCTTCCTGAATTTTGAATGCACTTATGATCAATTTCTCGGTTTACCTCTTATCACTTCTGTATGAAGGTGTTCTTTGTCCAAATAAACCCCCACACCTGTTTCTTTATTTCCACGTCGAATCCGCTAGTAAAGCCACCTATCCTCGCCTAATCTCTGCCCATTTTCCTCTCCCTCCCAAACTCTCATCGCCGACCTTCCCCCATCGGTCTCGCCTTCATCTCTCCCCATCTCTCCCTCACTTTCCACTATAAAACGTGCCCAACAATTTATTGTGGTTATATGGCAGGAAGTTCCATGGGGTCTCTCCGGCTTCGAAGGCAACCCGAAAGGTAGCGACTTTTCCCGCGGGGGTTCCCCCACCGGAGCTCACTCTTGGTATTTGGGTGTTCCGCGGGATCTCCCCTTGTAGATTACTCCTTATATAACCTTCATACCACTGTTTCTGGTTGTCCCCCCGCCCCTCTTAGGGGTAATGATGTCTCTGTTGTCCGGTCGGCCTAATTGTGCCGTGTATAAAACCTTAAATAATTAGCATACATGCCTAAATTAAATATTATATATAATATTTTATATATTAATTATATATATTATAATAAATAATATATTATATATTTATAGAGGCTTATCCTGTCTCTCTAAATACTTAGTATATATTAAAATTTATTATTGTAATATAATATATATAACTGTAGTTGATAAAATAATAAAGATGAGGATACCCAGAGTCGACGCTTTTCGCGTGTGCGCCCGTATGCGCTCAGCCCTTAAGGGTGTGTTTTGTCCCCTTTCCCGCCTCTCAAATGGTCTAAATTACGTCCTGTGAAAAACCATAGTTAGTGCTTAACGTATCGCGTGCGAGACTGCAAAAACCAGATTTAGGAATGTGAGCTAAATATGATTTGACGTAATCCTTCGTCTCGAGATGAGGATTACGCCTCCCTCTGCAGTTCCCTCCGTGATAGGAGAAACGTGCACCCCTGGCGAAAAAAATTAAAATAAATCGTAGAATATTGTAAACTTAGTGAGACAGGGGATCATAAGGTGCTAAGTCAGTGTGTTAGTCGTGGAGACGGAGTATGGAATGATTGTATTCGGCATTCTCGTGGCAGAGTATGTGGATCAAACCCTCTTTTAGGGCTTTTGTTGGTTTCAGTTGAAAATAGAAGAAGAATGCATAGGACTGCAATAACTATGAAGAATGTCATAAGAGTGTAATTGAGGAAAGCGAAAGGTGATGATGTGAAAGGTGAGGAAGGTATAAAAGAAGAGTAGATAAGATTATGAGAAAATGGTTGATAGAAAGTCTGTTAAAAGTGGTGAGATAGCTATACTAGGTGATCACTAGCGTGATAGTAGGGAGTCACGAATGACTCCTTTGTCCTATACGTAATGCCCATAAAATAGTATTAATAAACATATTCGTAAATTATAAATAATAACAAACTATAATGATATTAGTTGAAATTGAATCTTTTAATATATTGATTTATATTAGTGTAGAATACTGATATGAAATTTATCGAATAAATAATATATGGTTTTTATTTTAACAGATAACCTAATCAGAATAAAATATTAATAATATATAAATAAAAAAATATAATAAATAAAAATTTCCTATTATCTTTTTGTTTATTAAACTTATAACTAAAATTTACTAGTTTTAATAACATGTAACCCCAAGTATCAAATCAATAATTAAGTTTATATAAATACTAATAATCTATATAAAATAAAGAGGGCGTTGGAATTAGCAGTCATAAATGTATTTATATTAACTACACCTATTTCATGTCATCCATCCAGCCACCAGCCTGTCACGCGTCCTGATAACACGATCCATGACCAATTGCTCCATGCTTGAGTGACATGCATTTGAGTCAAGTTTACGACAGTGTCTGAAAGTATCATTATGTGGTTAATAACCAATAACATAAAAATCAAAGATAATAAACTTATAACAAAAGAATACAAACTCCATATACCATATGCTAGTAAATAGCCCCTAACGTGACAAGAGTAATTATCGACAATTAATATTAAGCTTAGCTTAGCATCATAAATCTGGTAACTGAGTTAAGAAAAATTTATGGTAATAACCCAACTATGACTGTAACCAAAAACCTAGGACACACTCTTAAAACAGAAATCAATGAAAGATTAATCGTTATATCTCAATTGTATTTCGCACACAATTTAAAGCGACCTCTGAGACCTAAGAGAGGTAACTATATAATCGGTAAGAGAAGTTTCCAACAAAAGCTATGGAGGCTGTTATTGCGAGCACGGTTATGTCAACGTGTCTCTAACAATACTCAAATGTTACCAGAGTGTGTGAGCGAGTATAACCCATGGCGTCAATATCTTTGAGACGAGGAAAAGGTTTAACAATAACCTCCCTGCTAGAATAATTATTGCATTACAGCGGACAAAGAGCGGAAGTGAGTGCCCTACAAGCAGTAACTCAGCCAAAGTCCTGGGGTCTTCATATTAATTTAGAAGTTTCACATAACATTACTCCATAAACTATAGAATTGTGGTATAATCTATTATAAAGCTCGACAACCTAGATACTAATAACTAAGATAAGAAGTAAATCATCTTGCTATATACATTAACAAAGGTCATAAAGGTCCATACCTTAATAAATCGAGTGTAAAATTATATCCTAACTAAGATTCTTCATTAAATAGACTTCACTACATATAATATATTATTATTTATATTCTATTATTTTATTACTTTTTCTTCACAATCATATCATTCGAACTATAATAGTAATATTTTACAGAATATAAAAGTTTTATGGTGTTTTATTGAAGCCTTTAACTCCTCTCGATGGTCTTTTATTATTTTATATATCTTTATGTTTTTTTTTGTATATTTATAGTGCACAATTACAAACAAGTGTTTAATAGTTTTACATCTCTGAATATAAGCTCGGAATCAAGTATGATACCAAATGTGTAAACTGTATTAACTATACCACTATATCTATAACCATCGTTCTACCTTAACACAGTACTCTTACAAACACACGAGCATACTAATCGACAACACACAACGAAGCCAGTAACTGCCAGAGTATGAATAAGCCTATAATCATCGATATTCTCAATTAGTATGATTCTAGTATACTGAATATACCTGCGGAAACTATATCAGCGGATAAAATTAGTAAAATAGCTAGTAGATTTTCCGTATTGTTCATAGTACATTAATTAATTTTCATTGAAATATATGTAAGTAATAATCACTTAAACTACACTTCTCAACTAGTAATCAATACATAAACATAATAGTGTTTTATATTATACCTCATAATATAATTTCTACATATATCTTTATCAGCTGTTTCATATTGTATTCTAACGTTATGTGTGGCAGAATAAGAACTCGTAAATATGTTTGTCTACCAGAGACAACTTACCATCCACACCCTTATGAAAGGGCATGATAAGCATTTATAATAACTAACTGTGTCGGTGCACTAAACCATATTTTTATGCTTTCCAGTACAATGCACGCATATACTCTATAAACAAGCACTTCATTAATTCTACTCATATCATAGAAGAGAGAGGTTAAGACCTCCTATCAAACAATGTATAGTTTTATTAATCTGACACTCACTGATTACCTGTCATTATACGTGTGGTAGAAAATTACATTGTTTCCGGCGATCTTGAAATTAATCATCACTCAGATAATTCACCACGCATGAAGTCTCTATTAATAAATTGTCCATACTCTCTCGTAGTAAATTGTTTAACAAATAAAATTATCAAGAAGTTATAATGGATGGAATGCTGGAGATTTTTATACTAATTCTTCTTTGTGATATTACGTATAAAGAGGTGCCCAATAAGTTATAATAATAGACTTGGGTCAGAAAAAACTCAAAAACTTGCAAGGATATAAACAGACAGATATATTAAATTATATTCTATATTATATTATAAAATTTATATACAGATATACTAAATACATAATCTAAGCAGACAGATAGTTACTAATAATGGGAAATAAAATGGGGAAAATGTAATGCATTTACTGACTGATTTCAATCTAATGTGACAAATTAGTTTCATAGTTTATTACATACTATATAAAATAATGGAATTTCAAAATGTATGGTAGCAAATTTATAACCAAAGAGAAAAGAATTCTTACATTATTCAATGTGATCCATTGGTGTTTTAATTAAGGTAAGAAATTTCGATTTTTCATTCCCTAATGGTTTCCATAGGAAATATCCGCAGGGACTAATAGGAACCCGATAGAAAACTAATTGTGTTAACAGGAAAACTTACTGAAAGAAATACGTTTGTTGGATCAATTACAAAATATCAATCGGAAATTCTACCACAGGGAAAAATTTCAGTGTTCCTTTGGAAATTATCACATTTACCATTGGTCCTGCAAGATGTCTCATAAATTCATATTGACTATTTATTTACTGGGTCATTAAAAAGACCATTAACGCATTAAAACACATTGGAAACAATCATTGAAAAGAATAGCATCACTAATATCATACCATCACAAACAATTTCAAAATAAACAAAACCTACCAGACTGAAGCCTAAAATCAATATTCCAATATAAATTATTATTATTATTATTATTATTATTATTATTATTATTATTATTATTATTATTATTATTATTATTATTATTATTATTATTATTATTATTATTATTATTATTATTATTATCATTATCATTATTTATTTATTTATTTATTTATTTATTTATTTATTTATTTATTTATTTATTTATTTATTTATTTATTTATTTATTTATTTATTTATTTATTTATTTATTTATTTATTTATTTATTTATTTATTTATTTATTTATTTATATTTATTTATTTATTTATTTATTTATTTATATTTATTTATTTATTTATTTATTTATTTATTTATTTATTTATTTATTTATTTATTTATTTATTTATTTATTTATTTATTTATTTATTTATTTATTTATTTATTTATTTATTTATTTATTTATTTATGAACATGCTCAATATATGTTTTACACAAAAAATGTTTGTTTTCAAATATCTGATGTATAGATATATAATATATATATATATTATATATATATATATATATATATGATATATATATACATAGAGCTTGCCTAGCAACAAAACAGTATAGAAGAGATAGTGTTAAGCATAGTAAATACAAAGTACAGTACCATATGAGTTGTTGCTATATATACATAAGCGTCAGCACATATATACTTAAAGGTATATGGAAAAAATACCTTTTCGTTGATCTAGAATGTATACAGTATATTTATTATACATATATATTTAGAGGTTATTGTAATAATATTGGTTGAAAGGTTGTAGTTAAAATACATATATATTATATATATATAAAGGTACAGCAGCAGCATATATATATATATATGCTATATATTATATATTATTGGTTACTTCATATTTGCTCATATTCATATTTCCATACTAGATTTCAGATTTCATTATTCATATTGTATTTCAGAAATTCATATTCCATATTCATATTCTCATACTTCATACTATGTTTATTTATATTTATATATATAGCAGCATATATATATATATATATAGTATATATAGTATATATATATATACAGGTGAACCTGTATATTGTTATTGTTGTTGTTGTTATTGTTATATAGCATGTTAAGCATATATATATATATATATCAAATGCCTTAACTTCATTTGTTTTCAAGGATAAAAATGTAACCACAGAATTTTCTTATTTATTCTCAAAGTTTAATGTAGCCATATTTGAAAGAAAAATAATACATCCGAGAATAAAAGGAAAAAAAAGAACAATTTGGAACTTTTTCTTTTTATTAGTTAGAATTAAAATATGAGTTTTTGCTATGTTTCTTTACTGATAGTATATATTTATATAAGAGCAGCAACAAGGTTGGTTATAGCATACAGCAGCAGCAGCAGCATATATATAGTTATATGTTATATATATACAGCAGTTAGTATAAGTATATACAAGCGTTATATATATATATAGCAGTATATATTTATATATATATATATATATATAGTATATATATGGCCCACTTTATTTTAGTATAAGTGTGCTTAGCCTGTCGAATGAAATACCTGCAACGATTCAGATCAGAATGAAAATTAGTAAGAGAGTTTTTAGGAAAGAAGCTGGGTGAAAAAAATTAGCTTAGATGGAATGAACCCGTTACCTCATTGAGATTACGGCCCCCAATTTTCAGTAGGGACACACAAGCAAGCCACCTTTTGAGTCAGAACAGAATTCATTTACAAGCAATAGTAGAAAAGAGTGACGCATGCCCCCTCCTCCTTCTCCTCAATTAGCCTGATTAAAAGTGCCAAAAATACGTTCAGGGCATGGTGGAGCTTCTGGAGAGAAATAAATATTGATAAATAAATAAGCCATCATATTAAATACATCAACCCATCACCCAACAAAACTCAACCCTGAGCAAAAGTACCCTAAATAAAACCTTTAAAATAAAATATCACATGTTATATAATGAAAAATAAAATAAAAACTAAAGCCCTATATCGATTGACTGATAAGATTTAAAAAAATATAAATATGACACTAATATTTTTCTAAAAATTTAAGATGGTAAAAGTTTCGATTCTTTTGAATCGACCGGCTGGGAGACCGAAAGAAAAAGTGGATTGAGTAAGTAAAGGAGTGCCGGAAGGAGAGGAACGTGAGTTTGGCAGAGGCGAGAAGAAAAAGGCACTACAGGAGTGAATGGTGGACTTTTTGATGGTGTATGGTTGTGGACTTTTGTCCCGCGGGATGAACCTGTTCCGGTGTATGCCATCCCTCAAATTCCTATCTGGAGATAGGAGAAAAGATGATAATATATATATATATAATATATATATATATAGTATAATATAAGTATATATGTTGTTATATGTTGTTGTATATTGTATGTTGTTATGTGAAGTGTGTCTATACAGTTTTATATATAAATTTATCCATGCTCTATACAGATTTATATATATATATATATATATATATATATATATATATATAATCCATGTATGGGGCATCTCTACGTAGGGATGAAAGAAACCCCATACAGTGTGTTCTGCGTGTCGTAAGTGGCGACTAAATGGACAGAGGGAGAGCAGCGCACTCGAAGCGATGGATATCTTCCATTTTGCTTTTGGTTTGTAGGGTATATCCCATTACATTCCAGTGCCCAATGGTTCGCCTTTCTCTTTAGCGTTCACATCCACACTCCTTACAGACAACACTTTACAGATAACACCTTTCCTTATACCCCTGTGTGTGGGGGGAGAAAGAATTCCCACAGCGTATGTTCTTGATATCCTAGAAGGCGACTAAATGGACAGTGATGGTTGGGTTAGCTATCCACTACTCCTTATCTCTTGCCAGGAATACTAATGCACGCCTCGGATCGGTAAGCGAAAATGTATGAATCGTATAGGTACATGGAATGTCAGAGAAATAAATTACGAGGAGAAGAAGAGAGAGGGGATGAGTGTTTTTAGAAAGGGTAAATTTGATTTGCCCGCTGTGACTGAAACAAAAATGATAGGAAGCGGTAAAGATTGATGGTGCGGTGTGAAATGTGCGTGCTCTGGAGTGGAAAGAAACGAGAGGGGGAAAGGAGTTGCGATTTTGATGAGTGACTTATGACACAAAGTTATGGTGGATTTTGTCTGTAAATCTGTAAATCTACTAGAATTTTAATGGTTAAATTTAAATTTGCAAAGGTCAAGATATATGTGGTTGTGACATATGGTTCATCTGAGACTGATGTTGAGGAGAGTGAGATTTTCTGTAATAATCTGAATGATGTTTTGGATGGGGTGAGTAGGAGCTTCAGATTGATTTTGTTGGGCGACCTAAATGGTTGAATAGGTGATCAAAGAAAGGATGGTATAAGAGGTAACGGGAGAAAATCAGAATGGTAGATCTAGGAAGGGGATTAATTTCTGTGAGGAGAGAAGTACTGTGTGTAAGTAATACTTTCTTTAAACACAAGTATTTTCATGAGTATACTAAAGTTTAACGTCATATTTAATTAATTGTAGATATTTTAATCTCATGGAGAGTAGAGAAGATGTTCTTTAATATTTTTACAATAATTTACTTTATAACTACACAAACACACATACACACACACACACACACATACATTGATACACACACACACACACACATCACATCATCATCATCATCATCATTATCATCATCATCATCATCATTATTATCATCAATACGCGTCATCATCTATTATATAGCAGTAGCATATAGTTGTTGTTATATATAGCAGCAGCATATATATATATACTATATAGAAGCAGCATATATATATATATATATATATATATATATATATATATAAATATATAGTTATTGTTATTATATATATATATATATATATATATATTAGAGTGGCCCCTAATTTTCTTCTATCGACAAATTGGCCTTTAATTTCTGCTTGCCTATACTTCCTGAATTCCTTCCGTCGATGTTGATATGACGTGCGAGTAATAATTAGGCTTGTAGTATCATACTTCTGCAGCGGCCATTAACAAGTGAACCGTGTTCCGATCGCTAATTTTACATCTGTGAAAAAAAATTCTAATGCTTCAAAAAGATTCATTAAAGGAAGCCTGAAGGAGAGAAATGAGTTTTGGCAGAGGCGAAAGAAATGTGCATAATAGAGGAATTGTGGTGTTCGGTAGTGAAGTGGTATGGTTGTGGGTCTGGACCTAGGGATGAACCACATATTGACGAGATACCACAGTAATGGTCCATCTCAGTCTCGTAAAACCCATATTGGATTTTTCTGACTGCGATGAGTTCACACTTCAGGGTTTCGACTTATGTCATATTCTTCTACTACTTTTTTGTCTCCTGTGTGTGCGATGCTCCTCACCCCAATCTGGGGATATATATATATATTTTTTTTATATATATATATATATATATATATATATATATATATATATATATATATATATATATATATATATATATAAATTAATTTTTTCTTTCTCATAAAATATATATTCGTATAAATTAAATTATCTGTGAAGGCAAAATATTAAATTAAATTAGCTACTTTCTATACTCTATATATTTTTTTTTGTTATGCCCGTTAATGGGGTTTAATATATGTATATGAGAGATATATATATATATATATATATATATATATATATATATATATATATATATATATATATATATATATATATATATATATATATATATATATATATATATATATATATATATATATTTTTTATATATATATAATATTTAAAAAAAACTTCGAGTGGGAGTGGACTCCAGTCAAGCAATTTTAACGAGTTCATAATATTTTTCCTTGTTAAATATTATATTAATTGAAAGGAAAATAATTTGGAATCATTAAATAATATTCTATATTTATGAAAATTTTTATTGAAAATGTGAATCTTGTTCATTAACATGATGAGCTGTGTATATATATATATATATATATATATATATATATATATATAGGTATGGATAGGAGAGTATAGTATACATATATTCATATATATATATATATATATATATATATATATATATATATATATATATATATATATATATATATATATATTATGGTTGGATAGTTTAAACCAATGTATTAAACGCCAGTGGTTTTCTAAACTGGGGCCGCGGCACCCTGGTGCTATGAGTTATATTTGCCGGTGCCGCGCCTAACGAAATGTCTTCTCAGTTCAAGGAAATTATTGCTTAGATAAAATTAAAAATTATTCAAATCTATGTGGTATTTTTTTTCTTAGCCTTAGACTCTTAGAGAACAAATTATATATATATATATAGCAGCAGGACCGCATATATGTTGTTATATATATATATATATATATATATATATATATATATATATATATATATATATATATATATATATATATATATATATATATATATATATATATATATATATTTATACATATATATATATATATATATTGATGCCGCGAATACCTAGTGAGCTAAAAAACATTTAGAAAAGTCTCCTACGGTTCGCTCATGGCACGAAATAACTTTACTCTATACTTCTCGGGAGATGTAAAATAATTTTTTTGTTACTTAAGTGAGTTTTTTTCCGAGGGAAACCAAAAAAAAATATTACGGAATCTAAGTCTATAAAGAATTGATAATCAGGTATTCACATATTGGATTTTTATTTTTTTTCTTCGTTCTTAATTTTTCTTAAAATCTTGATTAATTA
>JABUQX010115733.1:0-24983 GCA_015478945.1 Trachelipus rathkii | reverse complement strand
TGTCATGTATTGGTGTAGAGTTTATAGGGGATTCAGATTATGGTTTAGTTAAATTGCTGTCCAAGTACCGGGGTTTTTGTAGATTAGTGATTTGGGGTCTTTTTTGGGTTTGAGTTTTGGGAGTGACAGAGATATGAGGATAGGGAGATGATCTGATTGCAGGTCGGTGGTTGGTGTCCCAGGTGTAGTCTGTGATGTAAAGAGGGGGCAAACAAAATGTAGCGTCTGGTGAGGGGGAGGTTGGCTTG
Source organism: Trachelipus rathkii (assembly GCA_015478945.1). NCBI lineage: Eukaryota > Metazoa > Arthropoda > Malacostraca > Isopoda > Trachelipodidae > Trachelipus > Trachelipus rathkii. The sequence continues at coordinate 24,735 of JABUQX010115733.1, read as the reverse complement.
GGGAGGGATTCTGGTGGGGTGTTTTTTGAGTTAAGGATATTCAGGGAATTCTGGTGGGGTGGTTTTTGTAATTTAAGGATATTCAGGGATTCCAATTCATTAGGGATATGGTTACCCCGGGGATCAGAGGTAGTTTTTCCATACCAGGCAGTGTATATATAATATATATTATATAATATATAATATATTATATATATATATAATATATATATATATATATATATATATACTACTATAATATATATATAGTATAATATATATAATATATATATATATATAGATATATATTATATATATATAAATAATATATACTATATATATATAAATATATATATATATATATATATATATATAATATATATATATATAGATATAATATATAATATATATAATATATAGATATATAATATGATATAGTATATATATAATAGTATATATATATATATATATAATATACTATATATATAGTGCAAGCGGAGATGCGTGGCTGAGGTATCTGTCTTGACATAGGTGGTCCTTATTCCTAGTTGAAGAGCAGCACTCTCTTCATAGGTTCTAAGTCACGTATTTTTTAGCTTGTCGGTGGTGGGTGGTAACCTACGCTTGGCATTACCGTTCGGAGGGCCCGGGATTCTAATCCTGTAAGTGAAGATTCACTCAAGGATATACTTTATCGTATCACAATTGAACTGCGCGTTATAATGCCGGGACAGTATTCGACTTCTTAGTCACAATAATTTATACTCCGATCAAGAGTGTTCTCCTACATGGGTCCTGTGTTACCTTTGACCCGAGTGCAAGCGGAGATGCGTGCTGAGGTATCTGTACTGACATAGGCGGTCCTTATTCCTATTGAATTGAGCACTCTTCATAGGTTAAGTCCACGTATCTTCTTTTTAGCTTGTCGTGGTTGAGTAGTAACACGCTTGGCAACCGTTCGCGAGTAGCCAATATTGTATACTGGTAAGTGAAGATTTGTATTAAATATTTATTTATCTATATATAATATATATATATATATATAATATATATATATATATATAAAATATATATTATATTAATTTATTTTTATATAATTTTTATAATTATTTAATTTATATATAAATATATATATAATATTATTATAATATATATAATATAATATATATAATATTATATAATATAATATATATATATATATATATAATATATATATAGTATATATAGTTATATATATCATATATATATATATATATATATATATTATAGATATATATATATATATATAATTAATATATTATATATATATATATATATATATATTATAATATAAATAAATATATATATATATGAAGATACAGATTATATTTATATTCATCCGCACATCTAAAAAGATTCTTATCCACATCCGCATATTGCGAAATATGCGGATGTGCATTCAAATCCGCATGAATTTTTTGCGCGTGGCGGATAGTTCATTTATGAATTATGAGACTAAATTTTCCCCCCAACTTCTGTAACGGAAGAATGTTCAGCATTCGATTTTGAAAAAGTAGGTTATGCAATGCTGAGAGCATAGGAGAAATAAATGAAGGCGCGCCTTTTCCTTATATATATATATAATAATACTAATATATATATAATATATATATATATATATATAATATATATAGATATATATATATAGTATATATATATATATATATACTATTATATATAATATATATATAATAATATATATAGATTATATATATATAATATAATATATTATAGATATATATAGTATATATATTATATATATATATATATAAATATATATATATATATATATATATATATAATATAAATATAATATCTACGATACATCCATATAAAGTATATATGTAATATATTCATTATTTAATATATATATATAGTATATTATTATATATTAATATATAATATATATATATATAAATAATAATATATAATAATATAATATATATATAATAATAATATATATACTATATATAATATAGAAATATAAAATATATAATATATATATTAGATATATATTATTAAATATATTATATATATTATATAATATATATATAATATATATATATATATATATATATATACGTATATATATATATATATATACAGTTGTCACCACCACTCACGGACAGAGCCCTATTCAAGGAGGGGGTGTTGTACACATCAGTTGTACATCAACTAACGCAAAGTACGCAGATGAGCACAGACGCAGGCTTAAAATAATTGAGACTAAATTCAGCAGGAAACAAAAAAGATTGAAGTGAATTCCACAGAACAGAGGTGGCGAAAAGAACGGAAGCACCACAGCAAACAAGCCTGGAGTTTACCAATATCAACACAGAACTCATGCGCCGATCACAGCACCCCTTGTGCTAGCACGGACTATAAATAAGGTGGTTGTACGCGAAGTGAAAGTCCCATTAAGCACCTGCCGCTCGGTGCCTATAGAAAAGAGATAAAGCACGACATTTGCGCCGCAAGGAGTAGTGGTCAGTGAACTGGAAAAGTTGCAGAAGAGTTTATAAGACTTTTGGCCTTTGATTCGACCCTATCCAAAATCCGTCTGAAACTAGAGTCCCCCCCAGATATGAGAGCAGTACTTCATACAAGGGCGGATGAGGCTTCTGTATAGCTGGAGCAACTGAGAAGAGGAAAAAAGTCTCGCAGCCTAAACAGAACTCCCAGTTTCTATTAGGCCGCCCTAGCAACCGTGTTGATGTGAGGTTTCCAAAACATTTTTGTTTTTGAAAGGCAAGGATGTTAATATTGTAAACAGAAGAGATGAGAGAACCGTCGAAAGAGATAGGAAAGTTAGAAGGTGTCTTAGAGAGGGAGATTTGTAGAAGTTGAGTTATTAAAGAATTTAATTGCCACAAGTTTCAGACGAACCCCACCCGAATTCTACCACGATCACGCCGAGAATAAAATTCAGAAAGATTGAAGGCGAGAGCAATTCTAGAAGTAAAAGAGGAGAGAGAATTGAAATAAGTTGAAGAATGAACGGTCAAGTCATCGCATATGAGTGGATAGAGTTAGATGCTCAGGTGAGATCATTAAATGAAAAGTAGGAATAAATTAGAGATAAGATGCGAACATTGCGAGGAAAACCAACAACTGAACAGAATTAGAAAGAAGAAGTTCGCCCAATCAACAAATCCATATGAGCATTTGAAAGAAAACTAGACATAGAGTAGCAAAGTAAATTTAATGGAAAGGCCATAGATCCAGTTAAAAAAAGGAGCGAAACTTGGAAAGCGTATTGACGCGTTGTCACCATTATACCCCAGTAGAAAATGTCCTGAGACCATGCTGCCAGAGCCCGCCCCCACAACGCAAGTCTCCCGTAGTTCCTAGGAGCGAAAGAAACTCTAGTACCACCAATAATATTATCTAGATAGCGTTAAAAGCTAGTTAGATAATAGAGTATTTTATGGGCCAGCCTTAACACTCGTAGCTCCGAAAAAGCATTTCCATAATCCTGTTTTACGACGATCATGAATGAATATGATGTACATAATTCATTTATTGGAGCCAACTTTCCCAACCCCAAAAAAATAAGAGGGTTTATGCGTAACCCAATTATAAAAAATTTTGAAATAGATCGTCCTATAAGTTGATAACTTCGGTAGTGTGTAATGAGATTCCAGGAGTATTACCCCTCCCAAGAATGATGATGAAGTTGAGTAAGAGTTTACAAATAATTATTATATTAAGAATACTAAAGTATTAAATTAGATACTTATTGTGCTGAGGAAATGAGTTAGAAGGATCAAATGATGACGGTCTAATCCCTTTTTTGGAATAGGAATTGGAAATGTGCTTTAAGGTTCTACAAACATACTGTAGGGAAAAGTGTTAGTAATTTAACTAGACATAGATAAAATATTAGTGATTAAACGGGCGGAAGGCCAGCACGGAAGGCCACATTACTCCCCTCAAACTTCGGGAGTTAAGCTATCGGTAACCACACGGCCTTGCCTAACGATTCATAGATTTCCCAGGAGTATAACCCTAAGTGCACTAACCGATCAAATGTCAAAAGCACAGGCAAAGGCAAAATTAGGACACCTGTAAGAGGTTAAAGGAGAAGCATGAGGAAGGAATGCCAGCAATGCGTTAATAACAGGTAATCAGTTTAAAGAAAGAAAATAGGAGGCACGATTAAGAGATTTAAGCTCATTTGCAGTTGGTAAGAAATTTAGCAACAGAAACCTTCAGATCGGAATGTAAAGGAGTTGAAGTAATACGTATAAAATAATCTATCTAGAGATGTTGGTGTAGGCATCGTGAAAGGGCAGTCAAAAGATTCTCAGTTGTAAGAGATAACCAAGTAAATATAAAAGGTTTGACGCAAATTATGCGCTTTGATGAAGAGCCCGCCATGCTCGTCGTATATAAAAGTACACTTGGCCACATAGCGTATTACTAAAGCTGAATTAGAAAATTAGCAAGATATAGAGGTGATAGGAAAGAATATAACGATGAAATTTATATCAACATACCCCAATAAATATCGCACGTTAAAATGTCTCTAAGCCCATTAATTAATTGGCAAGAGAAACAAGCGTGACTAATAACTATAATGTTGAATTATGATGAGAGAAAGATTTAGTCGTAGGAATGTTAATAAGAACCTGTAAATCATTATCCTAATAATCATATTTACATCTGAACCATCCTTTTCGGAACGGATAAGTCGAAAATAGCTCACCAGAGACAAAGTATAATAAGTCAATAAAACACATATAGAATTATATAGTTTATGTCGAATAGAATAAGCAATCGACAAGATCACTCCAACAATCGTAGCATCCCGATTTGAGAAAATGCCAATAAAGAAAAAAATGGAAAGAAGAAGATAAGGAAATGGAGCTGTTGAGAGAGAAAGTAATAATTTAAGAGATTAAGATTGTGTCCAGATTAATTATACCAGAAGCGAGCGAAAGATGCGTGTTATTTTATAGAGTTGAAAGGATTAGTGTGAATAATTACTATAAAGAGTCAAGTGTGTTCATAAAAGAAAATTGTTGGGACGATCCGAGAATATGTGTGGGGTTCTTTAATTAAGATTGCTCCATGAATAATCGTAATGAGTATAAATGTTGGGATAATGATAAACGTAGCCTGCCTCCCCACCTTAAAGTCAGTAAGATAAGAGACCCACCAATCAAACTATTCAGTGTTGTGTACATTGAAATCCCACAAAAAAAGGGACCTCAGTATTTGGATTGAGAAAGATATGAACAGTCTGAAAATAGAGAAGTAAAGAAGATATAAATTCTAAAAAAAGGCGTGAAAATCTGGTTCTGTTAGGAGAACAGTAGCAGAAGCTTAAGAAGAGAATATGATTAGAAAAGGAAGAAAAGAGCTTTAAAATGACAAATTTTATCCAAATTGAATAAGCATTCTTTCTAAGATATGAATTTTCGAAGTGTTTTATATATTTTAACATTAAGCACAATTACTCCAACTCTTTTAGATTACGGAGAATTATGAAAAATTAATTATAGTTTGGATATATAAAATTAAAACGTATGTTAGTAGAGTAATATAGATTCTTACCATTGTCTGTGTCAACAGAACAAGATGAGCAAAAGGTATTTAATAGAGTTAAGAGGCTAGTGAATATTATCCACAGATTACGATAAGATTTAGAGTGTAAGCCGCGGATTTAAGTAAAGTCAATGGAGGAACATAGAAAGAAAGCCCGCCGCCTGTGCAAATCTGTCATCACACGACGCGAAGTAGAACACAACCAAACAAAAGTGATAGTATATAAGAGAATATATATATAGTATATATAATGAATTATAATGTACTATATAGATATAATATATATATATTAATAATATATTAATATACTATATATTAACTAGTATATATAATATATATATATAATTAGAACTATATATATTATAAATTATAAATATTATAATATTTAATATATATTAATAATAATTATAAGAGATATTCATAAATATATTAATATTAATATATTTAAGTCATTTATGATAGATTCCAAATTATTTCCTACCTAGTAATGCCTAATACTGTAGACCTAGAACTAGATGCCACATGCCAGGGCCTAAGATGACCAGTATGACCGATGTCCGTGCCCCCGAATGCCACTATTAATTATACTTTTATATTCTCTATTTTACCCGATGCCATGTACCGAGGAGATCCATTGACCTAGTAGTGCTGATTACTTTAATTATTTGTAGATTATTACCTTCAATATTAAACGACATTTTATTAAAAATATTAATCGACTTTTCTATAAGAAATACTTTTTGATAGGGATATATATTAATAATAGCATTATTAATAATGCAATAATTAATATTATTATCAATATATATATGTATATATTATATATTACTTTAATCCAAGACTAATTGGTAACCACTTAACCATAGAGTGATACTAGACAATTAATATGGTAAATATATCATTGTTTCTTGTATGAAAAGTGTAAAATAGTACATTTATTATCAACTCATCATACCACTAAGTATTTTAGTTAAATTCAATTTCAAAAAATTGTTACGCGAGAACTATATGAATAAACTTATGTAAGACAATAAACCTATATGTTATTGAACTAGACTTTTCTCCATTTAATTATTTATAATAACACTATAATGAAATTAAGACTATTTTTCATTAGTCTAAATAACATTTCATCAATAGAAAACTATTAATTATAAAACTTATGAAAAGAACCATAATTATGACCTATAAAAAAAATACGATCTCATAAAAAAGTATATGCCACTTACCGATATGTAAATTAAAACACAAATACATAAAAAAAAGCCCCTATGTACCCCTAAAATACACATAGGTAGGTACCGTATAATACGCTGTACCCTAATTCCTAAAGAGCGAATATATATTCCGAAACAATCATACTGTGAAGATCCAGCTATAGTGGTAACCGCACGTTAGATAAAGGGCAATGTAAACAAACGTCTTCCACCCCCATCTGCGAGAATTGCCCATACAGACAACTCCACTCAGTATGCAATGAAATAGGGGAAGATCTAGGAGAAGTATACGAAGATTGCTTCCAGTAGCTAGTTCGCCCCAACTGATGCAGAAAAAAATCCTAGCAGTGTTTGACCGCTCGGATTTGCGCAGAACCCATTTCCATAGAAGCCTATGATACTGTATCGTCACTCTCAATCATGACAACAGCCTGCTAATACAACACTATCTCACACTTACAATCTCGAATATCAATTTTTTCTAGACGTATTCTATTGAATTCTTGAAGTTATCAGTATATACCTAAGGATTTTACTATCATATTAAATCTCACTGTCATCTTATGTTAACATAGAGCTGTTTTACTGATGTCTTATAAATCACTCAAAATGATGTCATAAATTCATAAAGGATTGAACAAATCTTCATTCAGCGCCTGTAAAATACCTTAAAGTATTTCCAATCAGCGTTTATAATCACTGGCATAATAGTACTTACTTCTTCATACGGTTCATATATTATGCGCATAGGTGAGAACGTTATGTTAAGAATCCTTAATAAATAATGGAAAGTAAGAGGGTTTATATTGCACATTGGTACAATGCTTATATAGAACAAAACCAATTCTATACCTGTAATGTAAAAATTATTATAGAATTGGCATCCAATTAAAGTACATCTATCTATTTTCTCATGACGCCCTATAAAACCAGTCTATTACATATATCGAATAAATAAGTGCTGCAAAGACTGCTTACTACCTAGTCCCAACAATAATTCAGTATATATTGATACCATGTATTATGATCTTTCTATACGTATAGGTATATCCCTAAGACTCCCGCCCCGGGAAAGTATTATCCATATAAGCATGAACGCCACTAAGTCAGTTCGTAGAGAAAGGGGACAATTAGTAGGAAATTAGTTTTGGAAATAATAATAAAATAATAATTATATATAATATTATATATATTAATTTATAAGAATATTAGATATATATATAGTTAAATATATAATATAATCAAAATAATATATAATAGACTCATATAGATATATGATATATATAGAGATAATATAAATAGTATATATATTTAAGATTAAATAAAAAATACTATATAAATAAATAATATAATTATATAATTTTTATATATAAAGTATATACATATAAAATATAGAATAATATATATATATAAATATTATTATATATTATATATTATATAAACAAATAATATTTCTGAAAATATTATTCAATAAAATATATATGTAGATAAATAGATATAAAAAAAAATATATTTCCTTAAAATACATGAATAAAAAATAATATAGATATATAATAGATATAATATAAATATATATTATATATAGTAATATATAAATTAGTAATATTATATAAAATATAATATAGACTAAATTAAATATAAGATATATAAATATATATAATAATATAGAAAAGATAGTAATATATATATTAATATAATATATAATATAAAATAATGATAATTAAATAGTATATGTATACATAAATATTCTTATAAGATGAATATAATATTAAATATTATATTGTATAATATTGTCATATAATATTAATTAAGAATTATATATAGTATAATATATATATATATATATAATATATATATATTAAATTAATTATATAATATATATATAATAATATTAATAGTTATGGTTAATAATAGAGTTATAATATATATATATAGATATTATATATATATTAATTATCAATATTAAAAATATATAAATTATATAATTAATATATATATATATTATAATTACAATACCTTACTCACGAAAAGTTAATAAATCTATAATTATATTCTTTAGATAAGTAATATATATATATAATATATATATATATAATATATATATATAGATATATTAATATTAATATATATTTTTTTTATAATGTATTTATAATTTTATTAAATATTTAATTTAAAACAGAGACCAATAATGATAATTAAAATATATTGATAAATGAGATGATTGAAAGCGAATGGATAATAAATGAATAATTTTATTTCATCTATATATAAATAGTTAAAATTCTATTAAATATAATATCATATATAATATATTAAAAAATATAAAATATTATAATAATAAAAATAATATAAATATAAATAATATATTAATTTAAGTTATGAGCAAAAAATACAATTTCTAATTCATTAAAATCATTTCTTAAATGCCTTAAATATATAATGATTTTGAAGATTAAAACTTTTTTATAATAACTTACTATTAATTAGCTAAATAATCAGAGATAATATAAGTGTCAGTTATTAATAATAAATTTAAATATAACATAACTTTTTAAACCAAATAATAATCGATTAATGAATTACACAACGCAAATTTTAAATTTTATTAGAGATTAGCTATATAATTAACAATTCGTCCGAAATCTTATTTATTATAAATGATTAATTATAATTATTACCTTACTTCCTTCAAAAAATTTGAAATTTTTATACTAGTCTTCTACGCTTATTTAGAACCAAAAATAGAGGATAAGTATTAATAATAAAGTGCTTATTAATTATCCGAAAAATAAAACAACAGACAAAAACAATCAAAACTTGTTAAATAATTAAATATGAGTGAATCGAGGTAAATAACATATTAGCTTATAGTAATGAATAGATTAATAAGATATCAGTATATTGAGGTAAAAATTGTAATAACATATCAGTATATCGATGCAAACACTTAAGGCAATAATGTAAAAAGGTATTAATTAATATGCAGAGATAAAAAGGTAATAATATTTCAATCAAAGTAAATACGGAAACAGGATAATAATATTTCAAGGTATTTACTATAAAAAAAATCAATATGTCAAAGTAAATGAGGCAATAAGTTAGCATTGCGACATATAAAGTAATAATACATCAGTATGTCGATGTAAATAAGGCAATAAACAATATATTAATATGTCGAGTAAATATTGTATATGTATAGCAGGTATTAAGGTGTAAAGGTAAAAAGTAATCAAGAAATTGAGGTAAATGAGGTAATAATATATTAGTATGCGGAGGTAAATAATTGGTAATGAGATAGTAGTTATCGAAATATATTATCGATTAATATTAATATTAATTAATATTAAATATCATATATTATATAATATAAGAGACAGTCTGGTGTAAGTAAATATTATTAATTAGATGATATATATAATATTAATAAATATATATATATATAATATATAATATCTTATAATATTTATAATATTAATAATAAATATTAATATTTATAATAATATATATATATTTATAATTATATAATATAAGCATATATAAATATATATATATAATGAATTTAAGATATATATATTATATATTAATATAAAATATAACTATATAATATATATTAATGAAGATAGTAATAGATACGTATATAAATATAATAAATATGAGAGTATAAATATGATATATATATTAGATAGATAATAATTAATTTATAAAAGTAAATATATATAGTAATGAATTGAATATATAGATATAATATATTAATAATATATATATATTATATGATGAAGTAATATGAATATGATATATTAAACTTTGAATATATAGTAAAATATATACTATATAGAGATATATTAATGAGAATAGATAAAAGAGCCAAATATAAAATACGACAAGCATGTAGTATATATATATATATAATATATTTATAATATTACTTAATTAATATAAAATAATTATATATATTATTATAATAATATATATATTATATAGTATGTATATAATATTTATATATAATAGTAATATAATATTATATTATAACAATTATATAATATATATGTAATTATATATAGATATAATATATATTAAGATAGTATAATAAGTATAATATATAAATAAAAAAATAATATTAGATATATAGTAATATAATTAATATATAACACATATATAAATAAATAGTATAATATATAAGTATAATATAATATAATAGAAGTAAGTAATGGAAATATAAATTAACATATATATGTATTATATATAAATAGTAAATAATTATATATATATATATAATAAGTATAAAATTATAAGAGTATATAAGGTGGTCTATATAGTAATATAATATTATAATATAAATATATGTTAAAGATGGAGAAGAATAGATATATATAGTATATTATATATATAAACGTAATTAAATAATATATATATTTTATAATATAAGCAGAAGAGTCGGGATTCAGAAGAAGACCTATAGAGATAAAAAATAATTATACCTACTAGACTAATATAATATATATATATATAAGATAGATATAGATAATATTATATATAATATAATAAAGATATATATAAAGTATAATAGTATATATACAGATATAATAGAATATAAATATATAATATATAATAAGTTATAGTTGGGATATAATAAAATATATGAAATATATAAATAATATATATTATTCAATGATAAGATATTATATTAGAAAGCTAGAGTATTATGAGTAAGTATAGATAAGACAATATAGGACCCTAAATACGGCCCACTACTAGGATAAGTTAGATAAATGAGGAAATATAATAGGAAAATATATAAATGCAATAATAATAATGAAACCCAAAATTAAATTCATTCAAAATCCGACAATAGGATATATTGCTAGTGTATATATATATAGACTCCAATATATACGCCCTATATAGGAAATATAGAATATAGGGATGAGTGAATTATAGTAGCGTGAGAATATAATATATATAATACTAAAAGTAGATAGTAGTGAAAATATGAGATATAGTGAGTAAAGGCTCCAACAGCAATACTAGATTACTGAGTATGAGCAAGCGATAATATAAAGTAGAATACAAACCTAGTATATAGACCTCTAGTAGCACTATACAAATATATTATCTTTTTATACCTTGATATTTTAGGGCCATTCCGCAACTGGCCCCAATGCTGAGTATATAGGTAATTAGTCCGTTATATATATATGTGTATAGCCATGATAATAAATATCAATATCAGACCCCAGTTATTATATTATACTCATATGGTGGCTGCGTGGGCATTACTAGCTTACTATATAAGTATACATTAGTTTGGGAGAAACGCTGAGTGTATAGAATATAGTTATATACCCTCTGAGAATAGCAGTTGTACCACCGTACTTAATATCCTATATAGATATATAATGTTCCAAATTAGTGATAAATAAGATATAGATATTAATATAAGCCTATAACCTAAAATCCTAGCGTCATATCTAGCCATAAAAGTAATTAGTATATATAACTAAGGGTCATAAGTTTAGTGAAATTATACTACCCTATTTGATAAATATATAAGTATTACATATATTATATCCTAGGACAGTATATATTTATATAAATGATATATATATACGTGTAAAATATTTTATCATTTTTATGACTTTATCACAGGAGCCTTACATAAACGCATTAAAGCCCGGTAGAGTAATATATAGAGTATCAGACTCAAATAGTATTGAGATTGAATAAGTGATAAGATATATAAGGTATAGAGATATAGAACGTTGGATCCTATAATATGAGATAGTAAGGGTAAGCTATGAGTATATAATAATAATAATTATAGTATGATATAGAATAAAGTAAAATAATATAAATATATAATAAGAGCTAGTATAAGGTGAAATAAGTACTACCATATAGGGGCTATATAGTAGTAGTATAAATAGTCGTTAATTATAGTGACCTAATAACACTTATACGTGGCGGATCTGTTGGTGTAGGCGTGAGAACTAGTACATATAAGAGTAGTATCAGACTACTATTAGGTATATAGTATATATAATATATATAGCTATAATATATCATACGTAAGTATATAATATGTTATAATTTACAACTTGAAACACAGCCCACTTCACGGGGCAGAGAGGTCTCAAGGGAAAGAAAAAAACCATATTTTAAGGATGAAAGGTGACCGTCTGGTCTTCCAAATATTTCCTATCTAACGCAAATTATGCAGACCCATGAGCACAGACGCAGGCTTTAACAGTGCCAACACTATATTAAATTGAGTAGAAAACACAAATGAAGGAAGAGAATTTCCCACAGAACAGAGGTGGCAGGAAAGAAGGAAGCACCGCCAGCAAACAAGGTTTGGAGTTACTATATCAACACCAAAACTCTTGTGCCAACATGCAGCACCCTTTGTGCTTCGTTGGCATCGTATAGGTGGTGTGGTACGCGAGTGGAAGTTCCCTCGAGCACTTGCCGCTACGCAATACCATATAAGAAAAGAGATAGAAGCCACTAACAGTCGCCCGCCGCAAAGGAGATAGGAAGCGGTCAAGTGAACTTTGAAATTTAGGAGGACAGGTTTATAAAGCCTTTTGAGACCTCTTGACTCCACCCATATCCACAAAGCCGGGTGAAACTAGAAATTCCCCCCCCCATATGTGGGAGCAATACTCCATACAAGGGGCGAATGAGGCCCTTGTATTGAAAACATGCATTGAAAAGAGGAAAAAATGACTCGCAGTCTAAAAACATAACTCCCAGTCTCTTTGAGGCCGCCCATGGCAACCGTTATGATAATAGAAAACATTATTTTCAAGACCTTTTTTTTTTTATGTTTGAAGGCCCAATAAAGTGTTATAGTCAGTGTCATACAGAAGAGACGAACGAGAAACGTCTAAAGAAGAAAGAACGTATAGAAAGGGTGTCGTATAGAGGGAGATATGTTAAGAGAAATTTGAGGTTTTGTAAAGAATTAAAGTTTTTTACAAACGGCGTGAGACTGAAGCCCAACCCGGAATTTCCTGTCCAGAGAGATCAGCCGAGGGGAGGGCGGGGAAAACTAAAAGGGAATTTTTTCCCGGGAAAGGTTTTGTTTTTTAAAAAAAAAGGGGGAAACAGAAGAAGGGGGGGCCCCCCAAAAAAAAAAAGAAAAAACATTCATAGAGGTAAAAGAGGAGCACGAATTCGAAATTAGGCTTGAAGAAATAAGGGTTGAGTCATCCAGCGCATAATTGAGTCGGATAGACTTTGACATGCTGCAGTTGACAAACAAATCCATTAATATCGAAAACGACAGAACTATAAAGTCAGCGGAGATCAAGCACAGGAACCCTGACGGAACCACCACTCATTAACAAATACAAAGAAGAAAAAGTCCCCCCATCAAACAACGCCAGCGATATTGTGAGCAGCGAATAGTTTGAAAGAAAGCAGACATAAGTAAGCAAGAAAAGAAGGAAAAACCCAAAGGAGGAGATAATAGAGAGCAGCCGAGTGGACCGAGGTGCCAAATTTACCCGACATAATGCTTTGGATGTCAAGACGCCCACCATGACTTGCGCTCTCCACATGCCTAGTCCTATATGGAAGAAGGGCGCGAAACCAATTAAGAGATAGATATGCTTGTGGTTGATAGGAAGTATATCGCTAGTATAGACATAAACGAGTGGCGCGCTTGAAAGCACATACTGGCGATCTCGAAGAGAAAAAAAAAAAAGGACAAAAAAAAAGACCAAAAAAAGAATAATAAAAAAATAGGAAAAAAAAGAATATAAAGCTAGAAATAATATATGTCTAAATACGTAAAGGTAGGAAGGAAAATAACACAAGAGGAAATAGAATACGAAACAAATAGGCCTGAACATTATAAAACAAAAATTAAAGAGAGAAAAGAAAAAAGCTATTAGACAGTAATCACACGCAAAAAAATAAGAAAAAAAAAATATAAAAAAAAAAGTACCCAAAGAGAAACAAACATATAATTAGATATCTGATGCTGTTTATTACTAATAGATAAAAATTTCAAATGTCTTAGATAGAATACAAGATTATATTAGCTATAGGTAGGGCGATAGTTATAGAAGGATCAGAGCCGCTTCTTTTTTCGAAACAATAGGTTGGACAGTACGCGACACTATCCATACCAAGCTGAGGCGAAAGTTTGCTAAGTTAATTGAGGGGCAGTGGAGCGGAATGAGAGGTGGTTAAACAAGATTGGAGTGGGTCCGCGGAGTACGGAAGCACAGTTCACTCTGATAGTAAGAGCAGTCTGCCGAAGGATTGGGTATAGGTAACCTGGCCATCTCGGGCGAGACGCGCCTTCCTTACGTTCATAGATTTTCAGAAGCCACTACACTCTCGTTAAAATGGTCCATTATCACACAGTGCAAAAGGCCTAGTGCGCAACCTCGAAGTAAGTAGGAAGGAGGGAAGGAAATAAGAGGATGATTGACTAGAAAAATCGTTTCCTTAGAGTGGAGAGCGTTTAAAATATCTTTGCATTAAATAAGAAAGCCAGTAATATGAAGTACCCATTGGCCTTTGTCTCTCTAGAGGTTATGAGACCAAAGAGTAATTAGGGCTTTCCAGCCCAACTGTACCTATCTCCAAAATGAACAGAGGTCCACCGTATATGAATGATGGCTCATCGGAAATGGAGTGAGTTTATATCCCCGCTGAACGACTCTGAGTTCAAAGAAGATCGTGATCTTTGGTATAATGGCATTTGAGGAGGGGCCAGAATTAGATTTATGTCCGGATGAATGGTGAGGATATTCCTTATAGCGAGAGTCCCACCGGCTACGGCGACCTTCGTTTCACTGCTTAAGCTGAATGAGTCGCTTGTCTGGAATAAGCCGACCAAGAGAATGCGAATCCAATGTGCCCGATTGTTAACGAACTTCTAGGCTAAAGAAAAATAGAAAAAGTTTTATTAATCCGCGAGAACAAGGAGTTGAGTAAGACCTGTGAGAATGTAGACCCTTTTTCTCGCGACACCCGAATTACAAGCTAGCCCAAAACTTTTCGGAAGAAAGCAGCGACGGGTCAACGTTGTCTGTGTTGTACCGCACTATGAGACCCCATAGTCGGCGCTCACTTGAGTGAGAATCAAAGCAGCGCTCAGAGAAATCGGAACCAGTATGGTATGCTCTCGAAGTTGAAAAATAAGTTTATTAGAGTTTCGAAAAAAGAAAGCGGAGTAGGATGAAAGCGAATGGAACTGCATCACGAGGTCCTCGAGCATATTACTAGAACTCCCCATCTCGTAATAGGTATCGGCAGATATGCGAAGTCGTGCTTTTCGAGGAAAGTCATTTAAGCAAAAGCGTACATAAGGAAGTGTCAAGGTGGCTCGTATAGTTTTTCTTTAGTCAGTAGCAAGCAACGCGACGTGCCCAGCCACACTGTTCAGGAGGAGAGCCGTATTTTAAGTAATTATACTTAGCGAAAAACGCATAAGGCAGAGGGAACTGCGTAGGATGTAGTGTAGTCATATAGAAATTAGAATTAGGATTGAATAGTGAAAGAGTGCTGTGTGTCAAGTTGTCGTATATTTTACCTCTGATATGGAAGCTTAAGTTTGTGCGTGCTCGAGAGTCGATTTCTTATATGATGAGAATATTTTACTGAGAAGACACGCCGAGCATTTACGCGGGGGCGTGTTGACACCTATCCCAATTGTGTAATCCAGTATGAAAGAGTGTGAGTCAACCGCCCACATATAGACCATTCCAGTATTGTTAGAGAGATCCGATACCAGATGTTGTAAAATGCTCAACGTATTAAATTACTCTCGTATAGTGAACCGTCTGCCCATGCCATGATCACTCGACGAGATAGTGAGATAGAATAGACTGAAACCAGTATATTCAGGCTCTCAGTCCTCACTTCTGATCTGTAGAGTATGTAAAAGATAAATTCAGAATGAAAAGGTAAACCCGTCGAGGACACGTCCTGCTCCAATATTCCACTCTCTAGTTCATAGTGTGTACATCTGAGAATGCAGCACGCTAAATAGTAGAGACACAAAGCTACAAGGTATACTAATGTAGTATGGGAAGAGTGGAAAGAAAGAATAGTATTATATACACGCTCAATTAGATGAAAGACTCCAAATTAGGAGAGTTAGAGTTTATGACCGTACTGCGAGAAGGGTAAGAGAGGATTACTCGTTATAATATCTTGGTTTCTATAGTGTAGGCACTTCCGAGAACACTCTGAGTACCGCAGGAGAGACTATGGCAAGTGACTAAAATAATGTGATAGTGAGTAGATAGGAATAATAATAAAAAAAGTTTTATAGAAGCCGAACATAACCTATAAATCTGAGAGAGCTTAGGTTTGACGATGAATCAAGATTTCTCACGAGACGTGGTGACAGGTGTTTTTATGGTGTTTATAGCGATGATGTGCAGCAAACTCAAGCATTTGTCTCTAGACCGGGGAAAATGTGTAGTGAAGATTAAAGATGGCAGGTTCGCAGATTCGGAGTATGGTGTGAAACAAAGTTCCTAAGATATATGAATATCGCTCTGAGCCCGTCTGCGTGGTCTCAGACTAGGATGATAATATATTAGCAACGCGCTTAACGAAGCCTTAGACAAGGTGATAGTCTACGACCGACATGAAAATAAGAACAGTTAACAGATAGCAAATGCCGCGCTAGATTGGAAAAGTCACCCAAAGGAATGCCGAAAAGTCTCCCGCAGACACTCCTGTTCGCTTAAGACTCTAAAACATACCTAAAGTTTAAATATGATGAGAACTCTCTCTACACAATATACCAAACAAAACAACAACAGACTAAAACCTATATAAGGTGATAATAACGAGAGTATAAAGTTTATTCTGTAACGTGCATTATAAACTCCTAATAATGTTAAAACTGGCATTAAATCCTCAGACAGTGCTCTCCTCACACATACTACTCTTATTCACTGAGCTCGACGCAATCATACTATACATACTTGTGAAATATCGCTCAGATATCGACCACTCGCGCCACGTCTTACAATATAAAGTGAAATTAGTGTCAAATACAAAAAAAAAAGATAAAATAATTGATAAAGTGCGCATACGGCTAAAAAACTGGTATCAAATATTATAATAAACGCGGAGTATTCAAATACGTAAACGCCAAAAAAACTAAGTTAAAATGAAGTCGAGGGCGAAAAAAATAAAATAAAAAACATAACCCTAGTTACTAGACTGAACTGCGTATTGCCCTTTACAAATGCCAATTGCCTAAAAAAACTAACTATATAGTATTTCAATTTCAGTTTCAAAAAGTTTCAAAATCAAAAATAAAAAAACGAATAACTTATCTTTATAGATTACTTCAGAATCTTACATATTAAACCATAACTATTAAAAACACTTAAAATAGCATCAACTTTAATAAAATCAAATACACTTAATTAAAAAAAAAATAAACCAAAACGATATAAACTACCCATAGCCCATTGGAGCTTCGATAAAACACACATTCCTAACACTAGCGCACACTTAAAAGCATATAAATGTATATATATTTATGATATATATCATTCATATATATATATATATATATTATTATATATACCTATATATATATATATAATATAATATATATACATACTATTATATTATACCCTAATGTATGTATTATGCCAAAACTAGATGAATCTACTATATATATATACATATATATTATTTAAATTATATATATATATATACTATATATATAGATATTATATACTATATATAATATATATATATATATATATATAATATAATAATAATATATATAAATAGTAAAATATGGCGAAAGATTTACATTCAGAACGGTAGATATCATTCGTATGTGAGATATACCATGAAGCCGCGTGACGTCATTAGTCCACGTCAGACTCTTTATATATATGAATATATATATATATATAAGTTATATATATTAAGTATATTATATATATATATATACTTATTTATATATAGTATATATATATACTATTATAGTTATATATATCTCATATAGTATAATATATATAACAATAGCTATCTACTAATATAACATTATATAATATTATATAATATATTTATCATTGCAATATATACTATAAGTAGAAATATATACGTATAGTATATAATTATACAGGTAATAATTCAAAACAGGGTATATATTATGTATATAGTATATATATAATTATATATCATATTAGTAGTAAGATCAATGTCCCAAATGGGTTCTGAGATTTAGAGGAGTACGAATATATTGTGTCTGTGAAGTAAGTGTCAAAGTACTCATTTTTTAGGCGTTTATTGTTTTTTTGGGACAAATATCAACTAAAACGAAAAATACCATGGGTTAGTTCGAATGTCGGGTCGGGTTTGCTGTGGTGATGAATATGGCTGGATGGTGAGGGGTAGTGGGAGGAAATGTTGATAAATTTACCAAGGGGGGGGTAGTCGAGACGTGGGATGTCGGGGCGTGAGGGGGGGGAAGAGGTCGAACTGATTTCTTAATGTTTCTCTCGATTAAGGCAGTGGCGCGGGCGCGAACAAAGGCGAGCAGCTTTCCATTTTCTTTCCCGTTTGTGATTTTAGATCCGGGCCACCATAGCGCACATGAACGGGCACAATCCATATACTTAATAAAAATCATGTACCCATGAATAAAGATCTTGTGTGTCCCAAGTACTTCATTTTTTCAAGCCGGTTAATGGTTTTGGGACATTATCACTAACGAATATACCCAAGCGCGTAAGGTCGAACCGAACTTGTAGGAATGTTTCGGGTTCTCTCATGACCTCCTTGCTGGGAACTAACGGGGACAAGTTCACCCCCTCCAGGGATTGGTCTTCCGACACCCCGCTCTTTGGTCTTTGAGTGATGTCGCGGTGAGGGCGTTCCTCCGACCATCCTACTCATCGGATATGAAAGCTCACCCCCTCTGTCAAACCAAATACGGCCTCAGAGCCAAAAGTAACCTAAATGCAACACTAAACAAACCACTATTCAGCGGGACGCTCTGTTGATCTCAATCTGTGCATCAGTAAAAGAATAAGACACCTAAACACTTAACTGATCACTGTAGCAACATCGATACAAAAGTGAGCGGCCTAAGGTCTTTGGCGCTAGATTTCGATTTCCTTGGCTGTCCGTTAAGAATCATGGCGGTCCTCTTGATTGTGTTTATAAAATAGACTGTTAGCATTGTAGTTATTGGAGCCAACTGTATCTACATCATATAACGATATATGTATTATAATAGTATCAATATATTTAGTACATATATTATAATATAATATAAGATGATATTCATTAATTATTATAATATGATATATTAACTATTTAGCTATACTATTATAATGTTCATATAACATACCGCATAGTCATTCTATACGACGTAAGTATACTCATAATATCATCTATTAATAATAAAATTTACAACAATTAATAGTATATTAAATAATTTTATAATTAAAAATATAACTAATATAAAGCATATAATTAAACCTAACCTTCATATTGAAGTACTTATATATAAACATAAACATCCAGTAACTACCATCAGAACCCGTTATAATACATAATAATTATAATAATAATATACGAATATTCAGTAGTAAAGTAAAATATAAACAGTTATAATAACATAGGTGATGATACAATTTAATAATAATTTAGTAAATATAATTAATATATAATGATAATAAGTTGACTCCCTCGTTCCTGAGTTTACAAATCCTATGAGTTCAACAAGTTTTTAAAATCTTTTCTATATGCTTATCCAAACGTTACTATACCGTTATACAAATCTAATCTTAAATCTTCTTCAAGATAATATCCCACCACCTCGGCAACAGAAGCAAATTAAAATTCTTTTTTTGGTATTTGTTTCTTCTCCATATAACCTTAATAATACATTTCACCCCCTCCTCTTCGTGGACTAACCTCTGGTACGATCATTTACCTCTTCTTCTCTCTTCTCATCCTTATTTAAAATACTGAATGAAATACGATCTATATACAACTTTTTTTCCTTCTAAATTGGATAACTTGTTTACCAAACACAGGACAATAAAAGTCGCTTAATAATTACGAACCTCAAACAACTTTGATATATCGCACAATTCATTTGCACAACCTATTAAAATTGAAGTCAACTCAACACCTTATATATACCCCCTTGTGTTAGAATCAAGCTCTAACTGAAACTCAATCACCTGAATCCATTTTCTCATTCTTTACAACTAACTCATACACTGCTATCTCAGAACATTCCTAAGCTGATTCAAACCATCACTAATGTAACACAACAGTAAAATTATTTCTATCTTATTACGCAACCCTGTCATGTAGCAATAGAGTAATATTTACCAACTTTAAACGTATAATTTCTATTTCGCATAATAAAAATCGGGGCAAGAATTTATCGACAAATCAACACTTTGCACTAACAAACAACGTCGGACTTCGCCCCAGGTAAAAAAGTATCTATTTATATTATCTCTATTTTAGAATAATAAGTCCCATATCCAAGCTAACTAGTATCCGCCACCAGTTTTAATATGGATAATATTCGAATAAATTAATTTCCATTATACCTACGTTAAATGGTTTCTTTCACAAAGTCCCTTCCATTATTTCTAAACCATACATAAGACACAAGAGGGCCAACTAAGTGTTCTAAAACCTCTATTATAAAAAACCATCTTACCGATATTTAAACTATAGAATATCAAAGTTAGGAAATTCAGCCTACTTCTCAACTAAACTTTAAAATAGTGTAAAAATTAGAATATAGCTTATATTTATAATTTATTCTATATAAGTCAAAAACATATATACCTACCTACGATCTTCTATTATACGCAACTCACTCCAGGCGGGCGGTACAAAGACACCTACCCCAATCACAAGAACCCCGGCCGGCGTCACATGACCCGCGGCCACCATCTCCTCATTCAACGACCAGACGTTTCATAGGTGTCTGAGGTTACGGCGCGCCCCCACTGACGCAGTGAAATATAAAAAGGTAGATGTGCCCCATAATTTGCGAATAGCAAAATCCAAACTCCTAAATAATAAATGTAAATATGAATAATTATAATTATACGACATACAAATATATACTAATATACAGTTTAAATCCTATCTTATATATAATATATATATATACTATATATATTTACTATATACTTGTCTTATATATACTAATTATATATATTATCATATATACTATATATATAGTATACATACTATATATGTATACTATCTATATATAATACCATAACATATTGTAGGAAACCTACTCATATATATACATATCACTATTTATATTATATAAGTAAAAAAAGTGCACCGCCTCTACAATAATACAAAAGTCTTGAAAAATTGAATGTTGATCGGATATATGTATAAATTAAAAAACGCTTCTATATCCTAATATTTCACTTTTTCAAACACAGATAATGAACCGAGACTTAACCTCGTGCCAAACCATTTATTATATCCTATATATAATATTATATTTCTCTACATCAATATCTGCTGGCGAATTCTATAAATTTTCTTATTGGGTTCCTCTTGTATTAGTCAGCGCGAGATGACATCGTTCTTTACCTTAGCATAATTTTTTTGAATATACTCAAAAAGTGAAAAGTTTTAAAAAAAATTCAATTTTCATTTTTTTTTTAAATTTGTCTCAAGAACAAATCCCAAAAACTATGCACACATATACAGAGAAATTATTCTATCTAAGTACAAACATAATGTGCCTCTTCCCCGGACTAACATAACTGCCCTCTAACGAGAAACAAATTTCAAATATTCCAGTATAGCCAGAAACGGATGGAAAGAACATTAATTTTGTGAATGCTATTATACATCGATACCTCTCTCTCTCGACCCTTAAGGACCATTTTTTGCCTTCCTATACGACACTAGAAACTCCTCCCATCCAGAAACTACCATATAAATCACCCACCTCCTATAACTCTATTTGCCGACCAATTTTCAATTTAAATAAGAATTTCTTAATTTAAAGATCGATAAAACCATCTGCCCTGAACAAACTCCTGCCCTTTTTTTTCTTTTTCTGCGAGGACCGACAGTATCCTGGAAAATAAAGCCTCGGTACCTTCCGGAAAAAACAATTGTCTCCACTCTACATTTATACGACTGATTCTAACCAACAAAGTTTATATATACCCCTCGCCACTACTCTCTCATGGAAGAACCTCGCCACCTACCTACTAGCGCAGACTCTCCCAAACGAAGAGGAAAAAAAAAGGGGAAATTAGTCCCATCTCCTGTATGCCAGAAAGAATTGCCACGAAATTCCACCAACGATTTAATCTGCACCAGCCATCTATTCCTTTGCCCATTCATAAACATTCCTACTACACTCTGCAGCATCCATTTCCCTTTTCATCCAACAACTCTCAATCATAAAAATCGACATTCTCAAACGTCGACAGACACTGCTCTCTTCCAACGAGCGTCCGTAACTCCCACCGACTCCTACTCCGACCTCACGCAGGCACAGTCCTCAGGCAGCTACACAAAATAAAAACCTTAGGGCAAAAAAAATAATCTAATAAAAATAACAACATTAATAATAATCATAACTTTATACCGAGGACTATCCTCACACTCCTACAAACCAAATATAATTTAAATTTTAAATACAGATTTATACTTAAAATCAAAAAGGATTACAAAAATAAAAGCATACTTTCATATCTCACCAATCCTCTCAAACTCATTCTTTCAGATTCACCACACAAAACAAGATCATCCTCATATAAAGGAGTAGACCTCCAACACACCTACCATTTCATCTCATTCATTTATCTAGCACCATATTCATGCTCCACCCCATCTGCCTTAATTTAATAAATCCATCCAGGATTACCAAATATTGAATAACCACAAGAAACAATAACTAGATTCCACCTATAGCCTCACTTCCGCTTATAATATATAAATGACCTTATATAATATATAAGTATATATATATATATATATTAATAAGTAGGTGCCTAATTTATAATATATATATAATTATATAATTAATAATATATATAATAATAGTTAATATATAATATATTATATAATATACTATAGTATTATATATATTATATATATAATATATATTATATATACTATATATATATATTATTATTTATATATATAATAATATATATATGATATAGTATAAATTATTAAATATATAATATATATATAAATATATATATATATCGACAAAGTAATTAATGATATATGGATTTATTACTATAAGGATTTAAAGTTAATGTATAAGTATAATACCTGTTAAAATATAAAAAACTTTTTATAATAAAAAAAATATAATTATTTGCATTAAAATACTGATAATTACATTTGATCCCAAAATCAGAAAATATATTTTTTTGTATATGATTGCGCCTGCATCTTTAATATGTCTACAGGTACTTTTAACCTGATATTATAATCATTTGAATTAGATCATTGAAAAGTGTTATATTATTTTATCACTCATAAAGTGACACTAAATGACATGAAAAAAGAATATATATATGACAAACATATAAAAAAATGTTATTATTTACTAGATAACTCTGTACAGCCAACTAGCTAGTTCAGAGTCAGTAATTTGAATTTGTCTATCTTGGAGTCGATCAGATCAGAGCTGAATTTTTATGTATTAGATATAGTTCACGAAGTTCAGGATCGGATAAGTCGAAGTTCTGAAAATTTATTTATTTCATGGAAGCGTAGAGTCGGAAGTCCACGAGTGATTCTGAAAATATATTTGTTTAAGTGCTCTAAAGATGAGTCGGAGTAAGTTCGAAATATCAAAATTGAATTTAACTAATTTATTTCGGTATTCACGAGTTACGAAAAATTTATTTTTACGACTCCGCAGCAGCGCCATAGATATATATACCTATATATTAAATATATATTATAATAA